>JAMKCH010060345.1:0-83882 GCA_023653785.1 Ophioderma brevispina
AAAATATTCTACTTGTTACAGAAATTTTTACACAAGTAGAATTGATAAGCGCCAACTATTCACCCATCCCAAAATAAAGTGTTGTTGTCATCCATTTTTGTGAGTTTTAAATGAGCAGACATACTAAAACTAGAGCAGGTAAAGTTTGAGAATCAAAATTGCACTTTATTTTGGCCCAATTTTTCTAGCCTAGCCTTACTCTGAATTATGCTACACTATCCCTAAATTAATTCATTTTAAACCCCTCAGCACTACCAGACTATTTATTGGTATCTAAACTCAATTTTGATTGGTTATCTTTTAGGTTATATCATGTAATGAGCAAATCAGAGAAGCTGTAATATACGGTTTACACAGAGCACTATTTTGATTGGTTACTCATCAAAAGGCTATCTCATCATGACATATAGCGTCCTATAATGAGCCAATCAGAGAGCCTGTATCATAGGTGGTAGTTGCCCAATAACAAAAACTTAAAGACACTATCAGTGATTTATCAGAGAGGGTCAAAATATTTGAAATTTGCAGGAATAGCTTAAAATTGGAGGATACGTCTGTAGAATTTCCATAAGTTACCTTTTCTCACTGTAGAATTCACAGGAAAGGAAGAAAACGGCAATATTCCAAGATACGAATCTCCATTCAATTACGTGTTGTAGTAAGTGTCCGAACGGACAGTAATGACTAAAATCTAAGATTTTGTCTATATTAGGTCGCTTCTGGACTTATCATTTGCAGGGTATGTTAGGATACTCGTACTTGTTACATACATGCAAAAATCTGATTTTTTATGATTTTTTCGATTTTCTGATTTAGCAAATCACTGATAGGGTCTTTAATCCATCACTGATCAGACCAATAAACCAATTACACTAACACACCATTACATTAACCTGTTTTCCATTTCTTGATGTCCAGTCATAATCATAATGAGAGAGAAACAACTCATCCAATCATTGAGTCGGCTAAATATTGTTATTTTAAGGCAAATTCTAGCTTCCCCACACACTGTCTAACCACCTCCAATAGCTAGACCCTCACGTGCATTACGCCATCAAGCCACATTGCATTGATTGCCCCATCGTCCATTATGCGTGAAGCAGTCCCTCATATTCATTGATCACAGTCGTCCTTTTTTTCTGCCCTTGGCTTCTGGCGGAAACCGCTTTCAGCCAAATTATTCACTCATTTTAATTTCACACAACTGTCTCAGCAAAGCTAAAAAATAATCATTCAAAAAATGTGACATATCTTACAGAATCCTAACAGAGAGGTTAGTCACATAATCTAAATTCAAAAATTACATAGAAGAAATGTTTTTAAATTGTATTCTGAGAAGCATTTCTAGAATCCTATCCAATTTTTTCCAGACTAAAAATAACTACTAATCCAGCATAGATGTCAGCATAGCATTCCAGGCCCCTTCATTGACTAACAATTGCATGACACATGTCAAAGTACCACAGTATTAATTCAAACTAAGTGATATCAACTGTTTTCTTTAATCTAAAAACACTGACTTGATGCTTCATTATAAGATATGGTACAGCTGTATGGTAAAAAATACTACTGATCAGAATAATAACAAAACTTTCTCATAAAAACCATGACATCGGATTCCATGCAAGCAGGTTTGATCTTTCTTTCATTTACAAATTTAAACAATACCAATGTGATCAAAAAGGGGTTATAAAAACAATATGAATCTTAAAAATGCTCAACTGAAATTGCTCAATCACAAGAAATTTAAAATTTTCATCTGCATTGTATACTGCAAAACATTTTAATAAAAGATGTTGCGATGTGATAAGAATTAGATACCCAAGATGTTTACGCAACTTTCCTCACGCTTGTTTACTTTTCTCATCAGATAAGTCGGTATCAAGGCATGCATTCGTACAGGTGATTTCATTTCTGTTGGGAAATTAACGGCAAGGAGGTACGAGCCACGTGGCTCCCATTAAAAAGAAATTGTCAAGTTTGGTGCAGATCACTAGAAAAACCACCTGCTGCCTTCGGAATTTGTTTGCAAATTGAAGGAAAAAAAAATCGAATAATTTCAGGCATCATTTCGCTTCCTGCAAGTATGTTTCGTAAATCATGAAAGATGCACGGCCACATATGCAGGAAAATGCATAGACCGGTTCCTTATGAACATCTGCCGGTATCGATTTGAGGAAGTTATGTTTTGACTTTTAAGATAAACACTGGTGATGGGCAACCCAATGGAAAAGGGGCGAGGGGCCGTACGTTTTCATTTTTCCAAATTGTAAAGTGTACGGTTTTTTCAGACCGTGGCTGCCTTTCTTCCCATGTAGTGCACAAACAATATGGCATAATATAGTTTATGAAAAAGGCTTTAACCTAAAATAATTTGATTTTAAAGGTTTGTTAATCAGATGGTAGTTAATTTTCGGTCCCCCTTGCTTTATCCTCTCAAATCGTGAAAATCAAGCATTTTTTGCTTTAGGCTAGAGGTAACACTTTCCTGTTAAATCGAACAGTATGACTACTACAGCATGATGGATATTAACATTTAAACCTAATGACTGCCCAACCAACCTACTAACCACACAGTCACGACATGCGATTTAGAAAAAAAAATGACGCCCTTGATAGATATTGGTATTATTAGTAAATAACACAATATCATATCACCCAGTGAGATCCTCTTGGATTCAAAATACAGGCCTCGGGGGAAGATGAGTAAAATACACACTGGGGCGAAAACCAGGGCGAAAAGCAGGGCAAAAAACATGACAAATGCAACCCCCACACAGGCCTTTTAAAAGCAAAAGACCAAAATGCATTTTTTTATTTATTAAATCACCCAAAAATGCTTCACATCATACCAAATGCCAAGTCATCAGTTGCAAACCATTTAATTACTAGCTTACAAAACTAAACATTGATTTGGGATCACCTGTATTAAATATAAAATATATATTTTCTATTTTTGAGGCATTTTGAGTAAAAAAACACTTTACTGAATTCATTAAAAAAACGGAAGCATTTGAAATGGCTCCAAAATCAAAATGCACAAGGCGACAACCACACATCACAGCTCCCAAAAGGGTGCATCCTACGTCCTACTCTTATGATACCAACATTTTCCCATAACCAACCCATGGAAAAAGGATTAACATATAGAAATAAATAGCATACTTCTTCAGCAATTCAATTACCAGTGTCACACACATGGCACAAGCAAGTAATCTCATCCAGATTTTCCCTACATGATGCCTGTTAATGGCCATTTCCCTAGACACCATTTCATGCAAGCACACTTTTTTGGAAATACTGGACACATTTTCACAACATTGTATTAGATTGTGGTATGGGTTTACATACCTAAATCAGTGTCTATCAAGATGGCTTCCACTTGCAGGGTCCATTTAAGGGAGCTATCTAAAAACTATTCACTGTCAGACTAGGCTTGTTTGTACTCATTTGAATGCTTTTTTTGAGCGATTCCAGAAATGGTTATGAGAATGCATAATATGTAAAATTGGGAAAACAATGAAAATTGTTGATTTATGAGCGACTACAAATTCCCTCCCAGAGGAGAAAGTGTTGAATCCCAAGAAGAACAATGGCAGAAGGAATTACACAGTAAGAACCAAATATCAGATACACCCTTAGGGTATATTGGTCAACATACATTATTTTTACCTACGAGGAATAGCAACAACATACTCCCCCTCTATCGTACAAATGCATAATTCCTAAGTACAAGCCTGCAGCCTAGTTGCTATCTACAGTAGACAGCTAAATTTTATCTTATTTTTTCAAATGCCACCAACTTATTAAAAATCTTTATTTCCCAGTCATTTTAGTTTCTGGCAATGTTCTTGAAGGAGCGACATTGTCCTCTGTTACAGAATTTGGATGTTGGTACCATAGATTGCACTGCTCCATTTGAACTATTCACACATGACTACGCGCACGATATAGTTGTCCCTCACTATCAGATTTAACTGGATTTAGCCTATATTAATCCCTATATCAAACACTTTCAAGAAATTTTGCACAGCAACTAGAGCAACCAATTCAGATTTATTTTAGCAAATGCTATGTGGCCTGTGCTGTTTTCAAAGTCTCTGAATTGTAATGTGTTGTAAGTCCTGCAGGGAGTGTGTGCATGTGTCTGTGTGTGCACATGTAATTGCACCCACATGCGGATTTTACTTTTCACTCTTCTGGTACTTCAAAGGAAACCGGCTCACGCGTTCTCAGACATTTGAATTATTCCAAAGTTTATGAGCCTAAAAGAATGATCCCTTTTTAAATAATTAGTGAAGCCCCTGCCATCCTCAAGGGCATCTTTGTTGGGGGACACACTGTATAGGATTCCCAGCATTGTGTAATATAGAGTGCTGCAGCAGTGTAACATTGGCACCATATTTCACACCACGCTTTGCTACAGTAGATGATTCATGATACGGCACGAAATCCGGGGTACCCCAACCCACTTGCGCGCTGCAGACCCAATCATAATTTCAACCGGCCTTCCAATCTAAACCACAGCATATCAGCTATACCACGGTGCTAAGTATACCCATAAAACACACATAGATACACAAGCGCAAGAAAAAGGGGCTGTAGACTGGGTTGTGGATTCACACTATTCGCTTATTTAACCAAAGCGTGATGATTAGGCCATGTGACATGTTTAGCTAAACCACCTTTGGTTTCCCCGAATAATTTATTGGGTCTTTCTTGGAGCTCCATTTTCCCCCCCAATGTGAGTCATTTTTTTCATGTACTACACATAAATTGTTTTTAATCCACCACAATCACTTGCCTTACATTTCAATGTGCCATTCATAAAGTGTTCATTAAACCATATTTTTTGGTTTCTCAAATTGAAAACAATACCATTGGCCAATACCCGTGAAATTTATCCACTGCAAATTATTCCTCTTCCATACCTGGGGTCATCGGTTATCAGAGTACACCTGCTGACGACGACGTCCGATAGCTATACAATATTCCAGAACCTGTGCCGTCCTAAGGCCCGTTATTATTCATGGCTCGGCGTGCGCTAGGTAATGCATGCATCATCGGACTCGACGCATAAAGCACGTACGTTGTACTTGTCGTACATACACATACCAATTACCCAAGGTGGGTGTTGGTGGCGACGGTGGTGGTGGGGTCGTCGTCCTGGAAGCCATTTTGCATTATAGCAATTAATGTTTGAGTTCAATATATTGGTATACTAAGGTCAATTATGTAAAATGGGTAAAACGCTTCAAGTCAATTTGGCTTTTGTTTGGATTTTCCAGAGACATATGGTATAAAAGGTGTTTTCATATAAAAGATTGTGTGCATGTGCCTAATTACATGTGCAGTGTTTTAATTGACCCAAAAATAAAAATCTTACTCCAGAGTTTGTGCCATTCCAAACTAACCATTAGGTAAAAGGAATGTGAAATTGGATCTATTTACCATCTTAACTGACTGTTGAACCAAAGAGTGGATAACGTACATATTGTAGTCAAACAGGTCAAAAAATGGATGTCGCCTTTTCAAAACAATTAATCAATAAATAAGACTGCCTAAACATTATGAAATGATGTATTTTAGGTTGGATTAGAAAGACCACATTTTGCATTTTAGTAGCTGAATATTTCAACCTTCGTCCAATCATGAGCAGTGCTTCCACCTTGAGTCCCCAAACACTCCAGGCCGCTTGGCCAGTCCAGTCATTGGGAGGGGGGGCAAGTTCACAGAAGGTGCAAACGTGTATCGCTGGCAAATATTTTTGATAGTAAAAAAATGAGAGGGGTCCACCCCACTGCTAAAAGCTGATTTTACAATTCCCAAAATCATTTTCCAAAGAATCCAGTTGCAATATGTTGTTAACATAAATACTAAAATAACAATTTATTTAATGTTTTTACCAAAAGGCCTCTAAGAACTGTTGCCTATTGCCTCATTATTCTTACGGATATTACATCATTTTCCACTGATATAAATGGAGAACGTTTCTAAATCAAGGTTTTTTTCAGATTGTAGCTAAAATATTGCATCATTTTACTAAACATTTGATATTTCCTGCATGGAAAAAGCACATTTTTAATTTTCAGAAACATTTAAAACGACCTTTCAAATGCGAACCCTGGTAATTGCAGAATTTCAATTTGCATAGGGCAACAAAGTAGTCCTTCTTGACTATATCCCAGTCCTCACCAAATATTTACCAAAATGAGCAATTCATATCCTAATAATGGTCAATCCCTCCGCAGGTGGTTGTTACCAGCAGGCAGGACAACAGGTCCAGTGAAATACATGCCTACCCTTTCTAATTTTACCTCCATTCTCTTATTTTTCAAGATGTTATCCAGATTTGTAATCATGAGTTTATAGAACCAATTATTCAAAGTGGCATGTGTGTGCAACCCATTTTTATTTTCAGCAAAAAGAAAAGATGTATTCACCATAATTTCTTTACACCACTTCATATCCGTACAACTTTAATAATTTCATATTAAAGATTAAAAAAAAAAAAAACCCTTCTTATTAATCCAAAATCCTACGGGCAATATGCATAATGTCATTATACCTTTCATATCATGTGCTTTAATTCCATCAAAACGGCACACTATACAGTGTAGGTATGAAGGGTAATAATGAATTATCCTAACAAATAAATCAAAGTTTAAAATGTTTTAAATTTTGGTAAAATTTAAATGACCATATTGGGAATTAGCATGAAAAATGCATCCTAATGAGTCCAAAACAAGGCCTAGTCTTAGTCAGTAGGTTTGAGATGGCTTCCAAATGACCTGCAGTCTATTGAAGCATCTAAAAAAAATTTTAACCATACAGAATACAGGGTTTAAAAGGTGGTGGGGGGGTACTATGCCGTCTAAGCAAATTTTCCAAAATTAAACAAACATTTAAATTAGGTCTTTCCTGTAAGTTTTAAATCTAGTACTAGTGTAATCAAATGTCAATCCATTATGCAAAATGTAAACAGGATCGATATGAAATGGAATTTTTAAAAACCTTTGCCGCATAAATATCACTCCCGGATACATCTTAACCAAATAAACACATTCCCAAACACTTCATTATTATCATTTCATAAAACAAACATTTTATATGAGGGTATTATTATTTATTTAACCTAATGCTATGGTTTTATCTAAGGCATATTTTGGTGTACTGGTTTTTACAATATTTAAAAAATTTAAAGAACTAAGGGTTTGCCTTATTTTTGCGAAATCTATATATTGTTGACCTATAAACCTCCATTTGTCATCTTAGGGACTGGTCAACATTTATGCTAGGGGATACTTGCACAGATGCCATCAACAAACTGAGCTAAAGAGTCAAGAGCAAGAGCACCGTCTTCAGTTAAATCTTTGCTCTCCCTGGCAAGTACCGCGTTTTAAAAAATGGGATGTTTTTTAAAACCCAATGCGGACCTAAGACTAGCCGTGTTGTACTTATTTATATGCATGTCATACTAATTTCAAATATGGTTCACATCATTATAATTTGGGAAAATTTTTGAAAAATAAAAAAATTGACTTAACTCAAGACTGCCTCTTACGTGGCAGCAAAGGGTTAACCAACTTCAACTTCCCTCAAATTCATTGCTAAGAAATAAAGCACTGTAGTTTAACGCCAAACAACAAAATTGGCCTAAAGCACACCGGATTAATCCATCTTTCCAAAGTTCCGAATTCTGAACATGTTTGCTTAGGCCGCATAATCAGCGTTTATTTGAAGCATTAATAGACGATATATGTGTCAAATTCCACATGGCTTACATGCATTTAAATTTGATAACAAGCAAAACACTACACAGTGTTTTTACCCGTTATTTAGCATATCATCACAAGTGGTTTTGGTTAACTATTTTGGCATGGTTTTCTTTTCATAATCTCAGCATGAACATGACAATGTTGAAAGTGGTGTGGCGTGGTGTGGAACATTGTGGTTTCAAGATTTCCACTTGGCAGACTTTCGGATCTTGACAAGAGAATTGTGCCAATGTAATTCGTAATTTCTGTCACCTATAAAAGTGATAGCTTGTAAATTGAATGGAACAATATTTTAAGGCATAGTTCTGCATATAGGTCCTCTTATCTTGAGTCATTTTTACAGGATTAGAATTGTAATGGTGCATAAATATCCTACGTGGATTTGTTTTGTAGTTCTCTGCTGACACCACACGGCTTGCTATACCATTCACCCATAAAACCATCGGCGATAATGCCTTCATTTCATTCGGTCCGCGTGTTTGGAACAACCTTCCGCGTAACATCAGGGAAGCACAAACACTGGCCATTTTTAAGAAATATTTAAAGACTCATCTGTTTGAAAATTGATCTGTTTCTTCCTATTGCTCTTATTATATTTCTTGTTATTCCATTAGTTTGTTCTGCGCTTAGAGCTGCCTGTATAAGCGCAATATAAATATATGCATGTATGTATGTATGTATGTAAATCTACTTGAGAAAATGAACATCTTTTATTTGACAATAAATTCATTAAAACAATGGGATATAATATGCAAGACAAACAGGTCAGCTTCTAATTAATTTAAGGCAAGTAAGGTTAAAATTATTATAAAAGTGGGACACATTAAGAAAAAGCATTATTGTTGTATATTTCAGTACAAAAGACAATTTACTAAACCTGGTTGTTTCCCTTTACATGGGGATTTTTTATATTTTGATATTATTAGCAAAAAATGACACATATTTCAAGAAATTTAAAATGCACAGCTAATTTAGCACATCCATTTAGTATATTAGGCCTCTTGGGTCTTTTCATCGCTTTGTCAAATATATTGTCAATGGCAGTATGCTCAACATTTCCTATATCATAATTATCAAGCCATAAAGTCTACACATTTAAAACCCTGTACCATTTCAAAGCACATTATGCATTGTCAATTTTGGGAACGACATTAAATCATGCATGCAGAATTTTGAATAAAACATGACAAATGGCTTTCTCGAAAATTGTGCATCTTCACATATATACGCACACACACAATAGATCTTATTTCTGTGTATATCTTAACCATCTTAGTACTACCTGCATTCATCAACACTTGTGATTGGCCAATTATATCCTATAATTATTTTAATAACCAATTGAAATGCAGCTTCCAAATATTTAAGTAGTAGCCCACTTTAGCCGAACCATCAATCTTACCATGCTGCTAATTGGATACAAAAATCACATGTGTTCCATTGTGACCAATCAAAAGCAAGCACTCAAAGAGTTAACCTTATTTTTATCAGTGTTTTCAAAGTAACACCATTTCTCAAGTCAGTGGCGACCATTTTGAATATTCAACCATTTTTGATCCCATCAACTGATATCAAAATATAACAAGCAGTGAAAATACAGACGGGCATTCAAATTTAATGATCCATTTTTTCCCTCTTACCATTAAGTTAATGATGCAATACAGAATTCCTCAAAAACACATTTTGTATTTAAACAAGCTTGGGCAAATATGGATTTTTTTCTGTGCAATTTAATAAAACTGACAAAAGTAAACACTCCGTCAATTTGTGTTTCATTATAGAAGAGTAAAGTCATTACGGCCCTGGTCCAAAGGCAGGTGATATCGAACACGGGTTTGAACCGAGTGAAGGTCAGGGCATTTTGGAGATCCAGGCACTGATTTTTTCCTTTCCTTTGTCATATATTTTGCTTCCCATATTGGTTTTTGTCACACATTTATAGCATTATCAGCTGAAACTAACAATGTAGCAGCGCAGGCGGCAATGCATGTTTTGTTGAACATCATTTGTCATGTTCATTTTGTTTCCCAGGGTGTTAAAATAAACTGGCCAATAGTGCAAGTAGTCTGTTTGGAGACTGATACAGCACGTCTTTATCCATTTTTCTGCCAGCATAATGATATTGTTAGTTCCACTTATATTGCTAGCTTCAGCAAATAAAGATAGCAATAGAAAACAAACACAAGTTGCGTTATCTACTGAAGATAGCAATAGAAAACAAACACAAGTTGCGTTATCTACTGAAGATAGCAATAGAAAACAAACACAAGTTGTGTGTTATCTACTGAAGATAGCAATAGAAAACAAACACAAGTTGCGTTATCTACTGAAGATAGCAATAGAAAACAAACACAAGTTGTGTGTTATCTACTGAAGATAGCAATAGAAAACAAACAAGTTGTGTGTTATCTACTGAAGATAGCAACTACAGCACCAATACAGGGTATGTTTGGACTTAATATGCCAATTTCAAATACGGTCATGCCAATTCATATTTTTAAATTTTGAAGAAAATGTAATTTGTCAGCTTGACTATTGCTACAGAATTTGGAGCACAACTTATTGCATGAATAATTTATGACTTTCTAAATTTTTCCCTATAAAGGGAGGACTAATTTCTAGGAAATTGCTACAGTTTAAAAATAAGGTAAATAAAACCAAACAACTGGCCCGATATGCTACAATGCCGGAGCTCAAGTTGTGTGCATACAAACTGGATATAATGGTATACACGAGTAGCTACTTTTAGCAGAACAATACAGTATTATTTGATCAAAATTTCTGCGGAAACAATATTAAAATTTTCCCACAACAGTGAAAAATGTACATGTACTAAAAAGCAGCTTGATCAAATATTGGTACACTGTATGTAAGTATACTTTGTTTCCCTCTTGGATCGAAAAGTAAATTGTATCAAGCCGAAAAGGAAAATCTCCTTAAAGGAAAATCTCCTTAAAGGAAAATCTATAATACCTGCACAAAACACGCCCTCCAACATTTGTTAACATGGTTTGTTTATCAATTGATTAACACCTAGCCTGTACATTCATTCATTTGGCACATTCTCTCCACTGCTACTTTTTTGCCAATTAAGTGATTTGAATGCAAAAATAAATGAAGGGTATGTAATGTAATACTATGCTTGACAGATTATGCAAAATTGACAATTCACACCATTTCCCAAAGTCACAACATTTATGCATTGAGTAATAACATCGATTACAGCCTAGCCCTTCAATTTCAACCATGTTTGCGCTCAGATCTATTGTTGCCAGCGAGCATCACACATTACACATAATAGGCCAAGTAACAAAACATACACAATCATTGTTTACAAACAATTGTTGAATAAAGTGACTATGGATTTTTAAAGTGCTATTATCCAGTATGGTATAAACTCATTAAAATACACAAATACACAAATGATAACAAAAATTGTATACTTTTGATGTCTCATATTGTCATGGTCATTAATCACAACTTTGTTATAAAATTCCAGAAATGGAATTTTTGTTATACAGTATCCTATGGGACATTATAAAGGTTTACTTCATCAAAACAAAAAATCCAATTCAACTCAAACTTTGGAATTATGCATTTAAGGTTACTACCTTTAGTTCTAGATGACTATTTTATTACAAACACAAAAAATATTTTGAAATCTCCGAGTAAGGCTTTAAGTACATCTTACTATTGCCATCATGTGTACAATATTTTTTTTTATTTTGCACATGCCATAAAAATGGTATCCAATTAAATTCTCAGTATATATTCCAGAATATATTACTTTTTAAGTTATAAAACACACAAAACCTTTCTACCATTAGTATATATGCAAGACTGAATACATAAAAAAAGCATGAGTCATAATACGATTCATGACAATATTTCCGTATTTATTGAAAAATATCCATTTCACTTATCAGAAGCAGAAAAAAATATATTAATAAAGATATTGGTTTGGTTATGCATACCAAATTCACACATAGCAATTGCATTCAGGTCATAATAAAATTGAAATTCAGCCAATATCTATATTCATAGCTTATTGATCCCCATCAGGTATTCGCATGATGGTCTGACCGGATCAATGGATTTCTAGCTTATGAATTCATCAACAATTTTTGACTGCAAATTATATTGAAAATGTTTTGCTTATTATTATAAATTGCAAATAATGTGATAGGATTACAGTAAAAGGTAAGGTTATATAATCATAATTCTGTGCTTATGTAAATAAGAGCAAGGAAAAAATATTTTGACAAATAGTATTTTACATTGTAATGCTTTACATTAAAAACCTCAGTATAGGTTCTGTAACATCTTGTTTATTACAGGGCGTTAAGTTATACTTGGGTTTTAACCCTAAAAATAAATAAAATAAACCAAAAAAAAAAAAAAGAATTATGTGCGAACTGTTTAGATATACTTTCACATTATTATATGGGTCTATATGTATGAAATTATACTTTAAGGCTGACTCAGATACTTCGAAATATAATTTGTTTGTGTAGTAATTAATAATAATCATCTAGAACTAAGTGTCACCTAAAATGCTTTAAAGATGAATCAGATTTTCTGTTTTCATGTAGTGAACATTTCTTCACAATATAACAGTGCCATAGGAGAATGTGTATAACAAAAATTCTGAATCCAGAATTTGATAACAAAGTTGTGATTTTATTTATGAAGGACTGATTTGAGCTTAGTTATTTCACACAGTGATTAGTATATGGACAAGTATTAGGTATATGCAAAAATCATGATGTGTTTGAAAATTGAGTGCACACTCATTGGGTAATCCGAGTCTGTCTTTAAAGTGCAGCAATATTCAGTGGTTTTACCCTATATTGGTTACATTCAATTCACATGCAAGCCCTTCATTTTGTTTATAATGCCCTGCAACCATTGATTCAATTTCTTTAAATAATTACTCTATATGATTCAGACAAATGCTACGTCATTACAGCAAAACACAACAAACAACTCTCACAGTGTAGCTTTCTGCTTCATTTAATATTCACCATTTCTGGTCAATGTGTACCAAAATAAAATTGCCTAAAAATGCATCCTTTGTCTATAATAAAAACTGTAATAAACATGCGTGTCTCGCATATTGGTCTTTTATTAAATATTATAGTACCCAACACGTGCACTTAAAACTGCAGATGCCCTCACGACATTCACCAAATAGAACATTTGTACAATATTTACAATTTTTTTGTGACATTTGTGTGTAACTTGCTACTAGCTGCAATTTTTCAACAGAAACCTTCGGTACACAATTGCAGACAAATTATTGGGTTAAAACACCGTTACTCCCAGTCGGCACTATAGCTACTTTTCATGAATAAATAATTTTTCAGTTACCAAATTCTGTTTACTTATGGCCTATGCCAACAAAAACCCTAACTCTCTGGCCAAAAATGAAAAAGAATTTGTTACATGTAGAACTTTGAAGGGGGCACATATGAAACTCTTACCAACATTTTGTCCCTGTATAGTCCATTGTATAGTGGAGTACTAGCCAATAGTTCATTTTTATTTTATCACGGTAACATACAACTAGATCCCAGTCTTGGGGTGGTGTACACTACTTCTATGACTACCACACATTTCAAAAGCATCTTGGACATCTTGTGAAATGGCTTCCACAACTGTTAAAATTGTCACTAGTAAAAAACCTTACATGGATCAACTGGTAAAAATATATTGCTGTGAGAGGACGGGTTCTAAACACTTTGTGAAAATTACTAAATGCAAAATAAAGTTTTACAGTCCTGTTTAAATTTAGTCACAAAATGTGAAAAATAACTTTCCTGTGAAAAATTCTGCCACTCCATATTCTAATGGCGAGAAAGTCAGCCTAGCACGCTACACAATTCCTGAATTAAGAAATGCTCTAACATGTATTAACAGCTGAATGTGCACCCAAGCATAAAGACAAAATAAATTGACATTTTTTGGAGGAATTAAATTTCAAAGAAAGCCCAAAGAAATTCCCTGAAAACTACCATATAATAATATTTTAAAATGACAGTCATCATAGTTTCTTGTATTGGTAATGTGACATTTTTAATTAGGAAACACATTTCAAGCTCAACCAATCATTCACATCACAAGTCTTGAAAAATAATGCAACAAAATTACTTGGTGCAATGCTATATTCGATCACTGTTTGTGCTTTTTGAATGAAGCCAGGAACAAAGGGGTAATAACAATAAAGCTAGTTGATTCATTGCAATTACTAGCACAATATATGGATGGACTGGGAGAACGCTTAATTCAAAGTTAAATTTGTTGAGAAAAATATTCTCTACATTTTGTGCAGATACAAGCAAATCATACGATTATTTAAAAGGTACATGATTCTAGCCCATTGTTTGGTTTAGGGTTTACTAGATATCCTTGAGAAAGTACCAAAATTTCGGTTAATACCGGTATTGCGTTTCTAAGTTGTGAGCTAACGTTCCTTTCAATGTGTGTCCCATACGCCACAGTACTGTAATTTTTGTCACTTTACAGACACTAAATACAAAAATGCAAATTTCTTGCAGAGATCATCAAATTCGTTCAAGCAATATGTTTTAAACAAAATTTCATCATCTTGATGAAACAACATTCTTAATTTATAAGTCAAGAAATGAGCTTTCCCCCACCTATTATTTTGTTTTTGTGGTGTTTTTTTTTGGTTTCTACAGAACATTGTTGACCAAGCTAACAGGAGCACAGTTTCATTCGATAAAATAAATGACTAAGGGGAAAGAGTTTCATATGTACCCCCTTTAAAATTCTACATGAAACAAATTATATTTATTTATGGCCTACACTAACAGAACCCCTAACCTTAAGACCAAAAATAAAAAATTTGTTAATTTTGTTAAACTTGCAGATTAAGGTAATAAAATATTTTTTTTTCAATTTCTAACATCAAGATATCATTTCCATCTTATTTCAGAGTTGAGCAAGTAGTCTGTAGTCTTACAGAGAGGGTTTGGGCAAATTCTCCACTTTACAAATTTGTGATTTATTTTTTTTTTAATCTGTGCAAGGCCAATCATTAAATTCAACTCACAAAAGTAGTCCTGCTGATCCGTTATGAACACTGCAGTCTAGCACCAAATTACTAGAGACTAAAAATAATTTCTAAATTTAACTAAGTAGAGAATGAGATGATGGCTTGGGTGAAGTTTTCCTCACAAAATTGATTTCCTAAAAAGACGATTGCTGGGGCAATTCTGGTAGAATTAACAATGCCCATCAATATTACCAAGATAACACCAACAACATCTTTGAAGGAGATCTGTTTTGTGTCCAAATCAGATCTATCAAAGATGATAATGCTGTAGTTACAGAAGTATAAAAAATTTCATCAATTATAACTAATACTTTAATTAGCAGTCTTTACAAGAAATCAGTTTTGGTTGCAAAACCAATCTCCTACAAAAAATGATTAAGATGTCGAGTTGTGGACCAAGCAGAATTCATAACTTTTTCAATTAATATTAGCGCTGCAGTTACAAGCATACAGCTAGATATTTCACCACAACTTAAAATAATGTTTGCATATGGAGAGAAAATACAGCACAACGTTTTGATGGTGCAGACATAATGCCGATTTTTAAAATCACATGCCCAATGACCATCTCTGGGCACCTCAAACCAAGTCAGGCAGAATGTCATCGGGGTTTTAAAGCTATCATTTAACCAGAAAATTCAGAATCTTTAATGGGGGAGGGGTGGATTATTGATAGAACACCTTATGTAGAAGCTCTCAATTCTATAGTTTATTCACAACCAAACAGGCAACTTCTTAACCAGGAGCATACTGAAGCTATCGACCCAGGGAGCAAAAATTCTGAGTCGCCCCGGTGATCTACTAAGTAAGTGATAAATGGGACTAAATTCACAGAAAACTCATGAAAATTATCCCCAATTTACATTAACTTGGCCCAAATGTTTTTGCCTATTATGTAATGAACATAGTATATTATGCCTATTATGTAATGAATATAGTATAGCAGCATTAAACATTTAAGACTTTCAAGTTCATGACAGGTAAATGTACACATAAATTGACATAAATTGAGTTACACTAAACTGTTGCCTTCAGTGCTATCTTCAGTAGACAAGTTAAAGGGGGATGGTCCGATTTAAGGATATGAAGTTTTCATCTTGATAGAATGCCCTTCACCCAAAAACCCCATCTGTAAATTCTCGCGCCGATATTTCAATCCGTTTTGATGTGACAGCTAGAAACGGGATTTTGTGAGCCCCATAGAGTACTGTGTAAAACTAATATTGGTCGACCAAAATGGAGCACACTTTTGCTCATAACTCCCAAACCAAAAATCCTTCAGCCCTAAGATTTCACAGGGTAAATGAGAAAAATAGTAGCTTTCTTCTGATAACCAAAATTTAGACCACTTCCGGTAAAATCTGGGGACGAGGCTATTAGCGATCGGGCCATGGACCTTTAAACCATGATGTTTAAAGTAACAAAATGTAAGCATAGATCCTGAAATTCTCCGTCAAAGACTTTACCAGGCATTTCAAGATTTGTTAAAATCCTGTAAGCTTTTGCAAGTTACATGTGGCCTTTAAGCGACACCTTATGAGTAAGCGTCTTATTCTTTAGTATCTTATTACCGATCTTAGACAGGAAATCAACTTTGTGTCAATTCTGTTTTTATTCCATCTTCGACGCAAGAAGCAACACGTATCCCAAGCTCGTCGTGTTTTCTACTTTTATACTAAACAAACCTATCATATCATTATAACTACCACTAACAAAAAAATAACGCCGAATTAACCCAGAAAACCGATATTAAACGTAACCGTCTAAATCAGATTTAGCAATTGAGCAGCGAGTGAAGTGAACCCGAAGCGTATTGCAACGCATTCCGGCCTAACAGGAAACGGTATGCCAACCACACTTCCACCATCACCTGTCCGCTTATCGACTTTTATCGAGTCTACGAAACAACGCGTACCAACTTGGGCAGTGGAGAGAGACCTTTCCGCAGAGTAGTCACCGAGGTCAACATTAGATAACATGCACAATCAATAGAGCGTTTATTCAGCACCCAGGGTCCATACTGGACTATATTGACTAACGGGTCAAATTAGATGCGAGCAAAATGCCGATGGGGGTTGCTAGGCAGAGGACGTTTACCTTGATTGCCATCTCATCCCTGTGACAATCTAATAATGGTAGAGAAATGATTCTATCCCAAAATACTCCATGGCTATCTATAAGGCCTATGTGGTAGATTTAAAAGGCACTGTCAGTGATTTGCTATATCAGAAAAATGAAAAAAAAATTAAAAATAAGATTTTTGCATGTCTGTAACAAGTGCAGGTATCCTAACATACCCTTTAAGTGATAAACCCGAAAGCAGCCTAATAAGGACAAAATCGGATATTTTAGTAGTTACTCTCCGTACGGACACTTACTACATAAACATGTAATTGAATGGAGATTCAATTCACACCACTGAATACTAGCATTTCCTTCCTTTTCTATCACCTTTTCAGTTGTAAAAAATTGAGTATGCGATTTCTACACTGTTATCCTTCGCTTTTAAGCTATTCCTGCAAATTTCAAATATTTTGACTTTTAGGGTGGATCACTGTTAGTGGCTTTAAGGACTGCAAACATGGTAAAATACAATCCCATAATGCTCTAGTTTACCACAACTTTATATTTAAGCAGCAGCTTATAACAATATCAAACTTACTAAAATGAGTGACATTGATTCTACAATCTTGTGATATAATGTGTAACATAGCAAGGATGATATTGAGGGGGGAGGTGCTGAATACTAATGACCATAGAGAGATGGGTCACTTTTTCAAAATTTCAAAAAGGGTGGGGAGGGGACAGGGGTGTCATAGAGGAACACAATGTTGCAAAAGACCTGTAATAATCATGTTGTCACAAGCAACAATAATTTATAACAATTGGGTAATTTTTATTTTATAAAATTAAATAAAGATTTGCCTTTATTCATCACACCCATTTCTGTTCATTTTCAACATTTGACACTATACTAAGTAAATCTTGTCTTTGCAGCAAACCCTGATTTTTCAGGGCTCTACAAGGGATGTACAAATATACCACACATACATATTCCACCCCCACTTTATTCAATCATTTCAAATCGGCTAGAACCAGGTACTTTCTTCTCAGCCATAGGTAAAATCCCTGGAATTAACGGATACATCCTGAAATGTATTTCTTTTACATAAAGTGAGCCCACACATGCATCACATTTAAGCTCCTCTAACCTTTTCTTTGTCTGGCTGACATTCATATGAACAAAGTATCTCAGACATAAAAAATATCAACCGCTTTAACAGAATAGCGAGTCATATTGTTAACTCTACCATTTGTTTTGTTCCTTTTTGAAATGGTGTTTTAAGCAGTGGCGTAGCCATGTGGGGGGAAAAGGGGGGTGGGCTAAGTGCCCCCTCTGAAAAAAAAATTGAGGGGAAATTGGGAAATAAAACACGGATATTCATGTTAAATCAGCCTCTTTTCGGATTCTTTTGCCCTGCGACCGGGAAATTTTTGCTTGTGATTGGGACATTTGTTGCACCTACCGGGAAATTGTCCCCTCGGAACCACCGGGCTGGCTACGTGCCTGTTTTTAATTATCAAAATTTCAGATCCAGCATTTACACTATTGGTTATATATATTGCTTATAAGAATGTAGTCTTAATTTCTGAGCTCGAAACCTGCTTGTCCCCTTTACCAAGCTGCCAATTTCTATTTCATACATGGTTTGAAGAATAAAAGCTCATTTATGCATCACTTCATTTTCATATCTGTGGGGGAGACAGGAATTTTCCCCAATCCTGTTAACCATGCAAAATCAGCCAAAATTAAGCCAGAGATGATGAAAACAATTAAAATCTATCAATCTTTCCCTCTGTTTCAACACCTTGGGTTTGGGGCTGGTGCCTTTTAAAAACCCAGTTAGCAAAGTTATAATTTTTGTAAAACCTAACAAAATGCATGCAATATCTTGGCATACTTAGCATAAAGCTAATTCTGCGTGGGTTTTAAACCCTGAAAACAAATCAGTTGGAGAAGTCACGAGTAATCGTCTAGTGGATCAGCAATTTTAGCCCAGACATGTTTTGAAGCATTTCCTGTAAATTCAAATCATGTTTCAAATATTTCGTACCCATAATAAAATTACTCCGCAAATATGAAATCTGGGTTTTGTTGATGTGCAATGGATTTTGGAACGTTCAATTCCAGCTGGTCAATATAAGCAGAAAGCGTCCATGTTTGATGGGATCAGCTGTTATAGGTGGCCTTTAAAATTGCATTTGTTGTTACAGGAGAAACCATAACCCCAGAGGGTGACTTGAACAAATCCCATAATGCATTGCAATATGCCTATATTGTACTGTAGAAAAACACATGCCAGTACTTTGGGATAAGAAGTGTTAAGTTTAACTACAAGACCGTTCATGATCATGCTACAAATGACAAAAGTACTAATGCTTTGTGGGCTAAAATGAGTGTAAAAGTCAGGGTTTTCTTATGTTAAGAAAAGGACTTGTAGATCACATGACCAAATTGAGGTGAAATTTCCCAAAACTGGTGTATTGTGGGATTGACTCAATACAAACCCACTGCCATAACCCCATGTGTACTATACCTACCTATTGGTTACAATGATAGTTGTGTTGAGTTAACCAATCACCAACATGGTAAGGATGGTGGTAGGGCTGAAGAGGGCTAAAGCAAGGAAGATCAATAAATGGAAATGACACCTTTCCCATACGCGCGTTCAAGACGGGCGCAGCCATTTTAAAATAGGTCGTCTGTTTCTTGCTCTTAATTTCATCGTAGAGGCGTAGCCTATTTTCTTATTGCATGCTTTGATGTTAGGTAATGAAAACACTTTTGATCTGATTGGATTTGATACTCATAACATTCGATTATGCGTGAATCACATTCTCTAAAAAGGCGGCGCTGGTGAGGAGGAGGTGCTGGGAATTTGCCAGCACCTCCTTTTCTTGCTACAGAGTGATCCGCATCTGCCGATTGATGCGCTGTGTCATGAGGCTCCGATATTACGTGTCTATTGAATGGGAAAAGAAACAAATCGGAATAGCAAAACGGCAATGTCAGAGCCCTGGCTAAAGCTTAAATTTTGAAAGTTGCATTTCAACTGGTTATTGAAATGAATATATGATGTAATTAGCCAATCAGAATAGCTGTATGAAAGGTAAGTATAGCAAAAGAGTTCAACCTGGCCTCTAATTCCGGTATGCGTACCTACCTAAATAGAAAAGGCCAACTCGACCCAATGAGACCACCTAGATCAACGGAAATCAATAGTCTTACGGAATAAAGCTCATACACACTACTGCTTATCGATTGATCATGGGTTGGGTTTTGAAACAAACCTAAGCAGCTTATACATTATCAAGAATTTGGGTAGGTACGCATACCGGAATTAGAGGCCAGATAAACTAATTCGGCTTGAGTAGAGTGTTCATTGGTTAAGGCTACTCTACACATTGCACAGATCCCAGACCCTGCATATCCTATTTGTTGGCAGTTATGAATATATAGTAAAAGACTGATTATGCATTCAGTGTGTGTGAAGCTACCACCTACATATCCTGTTGGTGTGTCTAAGTGCGACAACCTCGCTGCCATTTTGGGCCGGTGTCCCCAGACCCATAAAGCGACACTAGGGTGTAGACATTATTTCTCATTTGTATGCATTGTCATCCCTCCAGTGTTGATCAAACATTCAAGTATGTCTCAATGCTTCCACAGTGTACACCGGTTACAT
This sequence comes from Ophioderma brevispina, assembly GCA_023653785.1. Classification (NCBI taxonomy): domain Eukaryota; kingdom Metazoa; phylum Echinodermata; class Ophiuroidea; order Amphilepidida; family Ophiodermatidae; genus Ophioderma; species Ophioderma brevispina. The sequence goes on from JAMKCH010060345.1 coordinate 20,604, forward strand.
TCGGCACCACAGGGAAGGTCATACATTTTGTTGCGTAAAAATGGAATTCAAGTATCATTTACTGAAAAATGCAACTATGCCAAGAAATGCAAAAGATCTTGAGACACTTTCAGGTAACTTCAGTGATGCTTGGTGAGAAATACCTCCGGGAGTATATATATTTGGCAATATTAACTTTCTTATAAATGCAGCACAAAAAAGGAAATTCTGGTAATTCAGACTTCAACTGATCATACCGAAGCTTAGAAATCTCTGCATCTAAAAGACATTGGCCCATTGTCTTGTTTATATTCCATTCCATATACTTGAGGCATTGTTGGTTAAAAAATAACTGCTGATCAACAAATCCAGCAATAAGGTTTTTTTTTCAACATATAAATGGTAACTACTTGGTCATTGGACATTAAAGGCAAACTCAGATTTCCTGAGGTGGGTGCCCTCAAAGTTCATAGAAATTGTGTTTTTTGCATATATACATAATGTTTTTCCATACTAACCACTGTGTGAAATAGCTAAGCTCAAATTGAAGTCCTTCATATATTAAATCACAACTTTGTTTAAAAATCTGGATCCAGAATTTTTGTTATAGGCCTACACCGTATCCTATGGCACTTATATAAATGTTTACTGCATCAAAATGAAAAATCCTATTCATCTCAAACTTTGGAATTGAGCATTTTAGGCAACTATTTCAAATTAGCACACAAATGTCTTTAAAGAAAACACTTTCTTCAGTTCATCTCCCGACACCAAGCTGCATTGATTTTCCCCTGTTCCAAAGTTAAAAAAAATGCTACGAAACCATTCTTCGAATTCGGCAAAAACAAATTAAAATGACTCAGGATCATAAACAGAACACATGAATAATGCTCTAGGAGACACGAAATAGACTGGGACTTAGTAGGGAAGGCACCTTATGCATTATTATTACCAAGATCTTAAATAGAAAATCAGCATCAAGTCTAGCTCGCTCATCCTGCCATTTCACTCGCTCTTATACCGATGCCGTAATTAAAAATAAAACAAAAGTTTAAAATAACCAAAGCAAACTTAACTGAAATTCCTCCTCTCTTGTATTCATTTCCCCCTCCAGAGACCAAACTATCACTCATTGGTTACAATTCTCATAGGAATTTTAATATCAAGCACTTGTAATATCGATAGACAATACAGAACAGACCTATATACCCAATACTGCAGAGCAAAGAGTGTGCTTATCAACGTTTGGGAAAAAACGGGACAATGAACTTCAAATATATCACTTCTTTTATCTCTAGAGAAATACAGTTTGTGTTCCTCTGTAGGTTATTTATACAATATCGGTGATAATTACGAGACCGATATGCTTGCGAAACAGATTATTATGACTTAAAAGTACATTTTTATTTCGTTTCATGTAAGCAAACAAGGATTATGATTGAAAAGTGATCCCGTATGTGGAATTTCAGTACAGGAATAACTGCTAGGCAACACGAGTTTGGAAAGCCGAGTGAACACGGTGTATACAAACCAGTTTTAATTGTGAAATACCTCACAAGTGCCGAGTACACCGCTCTAAACCAAACACCTTTTTTTTGCCCCTTTGGCTACAGAACAACTTCTTACTGTGTTGGGATTAGGAACAAACCCAAGATCAATTTCACCGCCACGAAAAAACATGGGCCCGTTTCCGCACATTACGCTGTGTCCTGTGCCGCAACGAGATGAGGGATCAATAATTTCAACGTGTGCGTTTGGCTTCAGTTTGTTATTCTGACACTCATTTGTGCATATTGCAGTTTCTGCACGGGAAAGAAAAACTGAAGCTGCACAAGATAACAGAAAATATTTTCATTATAGAAAATTTTCCTTGGTCCAAAGGATCTGCTGGATGTCTGTCTATACAGTGTCAAGGAAATGTTTGATTCAATTGATAAACCATTCTTTTTCAATTCTATCATAGAAAGTACCTTTCTTTATTCGGCGAGCATTTTGTGCGTTTTAACTGCCTGAAATCTTCTACCAAACCACCTTCCTTACAGTACTTCTGATTGTCTCATTACATGATATATCATGAATTAATCTCCGAGTAACCAATCAAAATAGACCTTACTTTTATCTAGGTGCACATTTACCTTTAATCTTTTCTTACCATGTCTTTGATTGGGTAATTGTATCATACGCATGAATAACTAATCAAATCAGTTTGGCCTGGGTGGATCGGAGTGACGCATAATAATCAACAGAGAGCCACTGTTTTAACTGCACGTTTGAGATCCTGTCAACAACATGTGTTCCTGGAGCAATAATACATATTAAAACTAATCTCAGACTTAGTTTTTTCCTCTAGTCAAAAAGGGCAAATTGATATTTTCCAAAACAGTCCCACTGGGGAATGGAAGCCGTAGCACTGAGGAATGGAACCCATCGCACTGGGGAATGGAACCAGTTCCACTGGGGAATGGAAACCTGGGCCACTGTTTTACAAAGCAAAACCGTTGTGGATGCCAAAAAGGTCACAGCACAATAGCTGCCATTTGTAAAAATTCTCATCAAACACCATTATGTCAAGTCTTTGGTCAGTGGCTATTGAAATTTTTCAGGCACCGGGTTCAGGTGACAGTCAAATGGACCATTTCAAGAGCACTGACTCAAGGAAAGAAAGTCATCCTAATACATGGCAGTACACAGACGTGTCACACGGCAGCTACTGCACTTACGACTTTGCAGTCACATGATGAAATCTCAATTGAAATCTACACAAACCCTGTAAAAGATTTAAACAAAGCCTGGACTTCCAGAGGGAGTATGGATTGCAAATAGAATCGCCCATTGGTTACTACTACATTTGAAACCCACACTTCTCTATGAAAGATTCCATTTAAGTCTTCTACAGTGAAGGGTATGGTTCCCTTTCGGAATAGCTCCCCAAACTGGCTATTTACAAGTCTGACTAACATGACAGCAGTCAAACACCCACTATTTTCTTATTAGATCCACTGCATTTTTGGCCTACATGCCCTATATTTCTATTTGAATATGCAGCGAAAGCAAATGTCAAAGCATGGTTTTCTATGGGGACGATTGCGATAGCAGGCAATTTCAAAACAAGGTTTGCTGTTTCCTTTTGTACTTGTTTGTTCAATAAACCTTCGAAACGTTCTTGGTAGGTGGTCTACGACCGATCCAGTGAAAATTAAGAGAAATTTGTGTCCTCAAAAAAATCTCCTCCTGTCACTTTAAATGAATTACTCTTAATGAAAACTGAGGTAAAATAATAATTAATAATAAAGTAAATTCTTTGCAATGTGCATGTGTGCAAGAGTGATTTCTTTAGTGTTCTTCAGAGTTACAACCAGCACTGCATCTTTCTCTCAAAGCATTTCTATTCATTTAAAGTTGCATGTTCCAATCATCTGTGGGAACCCACCATTTAATAAGCAGTATCAGTTTTTGATACAAGATGAAAAGTCTTTTTTTCATTGTCCTGAAATGTCAGCCTTCAAAATCCATTTTTTTCCCCAAGATACAGAGAATAAAAAATGCCAGTTTAATATGATTTAAGTAAGCATAAACACATCTTTACTAAAAATGCATACAATTTCTACATACGAAAAAAAAATGAAATGCATTGTAAAAGCCCAGGCATGTCTTTGCTATGTGTATCAAACAAACAATACAGCAAACACCTATGTCAGGCAAGTTTAGAAATATTACTGCCAAAAAAAAAGATATTTTGTTTGCTAATCCTTGCCAAACAATTTATTTACAAAAATGAAACTTCAGATCCTCTCATCAAATTTAACAGTTGTCTAATGAAGCTTGAATGTATATGTAAGCTCAGCATTTTGTAGGCAGCAACCAAACACAATCTTCATTATTCGTACACAAATCTTACATCAAAAAGAGAAAATGTTCTTGCACAGAATTTTTATAGATGTACATCAACTAAACTATCATAATCATAGAGCATAGTCATCCTCTGAAATTTCAGAAATTCAGCTTAATTACAATCCTAAAATTTTTAATACTAATAGAAATTTGTCATCTTGATATTTTTTAAATGGGCGAGAAATATTTTTTAAATGTATACACAGAATGCTTGAAATTCATCTTCAATTTTATATTATCACCAATGCAAAAAAAAATGGCATTAAGAACAATGCTGAAGCATTGAAAGCCACCTAGAGAGAACAAAATTACATAATCAAGAAAGACTCTCCAAACATCTACATCAAATCCTTGCAATTGAACGAGAAAAAAGAAAATCCTCTCAAATTTGATAAAATCATTTCCATCCCAAATGCACCACGATGATTCATTTCTTTCTTTTTTTGCTCATATTTCCAGCCAAGATTTTCTTGCCTATCTTTCCTTCTATCATCTTAATCATCAGACGTTGTTTTGAACACAGTGAATACTTCTGGGAGTACCGGGGATTCCGAATGCATTTGCTCGTAATTTCAAAAGATTTACTCCTGGTGCAAGTTTGCGTTATCCATCGTCAAACGAGAAAGGACATCTTGGGTTCTTGTCGCTAGTCCTGGCAGGCAATTTGAATGACGGCAATCATTACGGCTATATGTACTTAACCTATCTTCATATTAAATCGTCTCTAATTAAACTTAGATCACACATGTTTATGTATAGTGTTGCCTATCTACGTCATATGGTTATATAGGGCAAGTAAATGACTGGGGCTAGGCTATTCCAATTGAAATAAACACCCCATCTGTGTTAGGTTTAGGGAGAGTCTTTAACAGAGGGAGTGAGGATTTTAAATTCAATAGCCTATTGGATAGCTATATTAAAAATGTATACCCCTCTGGAGCCACTGTAAAAGCTCAAGTTATTTTTAACATGATGAAAGTTATTTTTTTTTTCTAATTTATTTAGAAAAGTTCATCGAAATTTAGGGTTGGGATTTATTTTGTTTTTTTTTTAAATTACGATATAGGCCTACATTATGCACTTACGCTCTCTGTTAAGGTAGTAATAGGTAATTTTTCAACTGGCGATGATTAAACATTTTTATCTTTTCTTTTCAAGATTCATCTTGCTGACACTGTTTGAGTCTTCTACATGGAGAGTACAGCCACTAACTACAATATCAACAGTTTCAATTTCCTTGTAAACATTCTAAAAAGCAAGCTGAGATGTATGGAAAAACAGACTGGGTCACAACTCTTAAATATTTGTCAAGTTCATGGAAGGCAATTTATGACCAGTTTCATTTATAAATAAGGCAACAACCCAAACAATTATGAATTACACAGAATATAATACAATGGAATCTTTTAGTCATCTTTGTAATAACGTGTCATGATTTCTTAAGTCAACACAGAAGAATTTGCCACATACATGGATGCCCTGGGTTGGAATTTGAATGACTTGATAAGTTTACACGGTTGAAAGTCAAAATCGCACAAATTACTCACATTTTTATTGACACCAGCCCAACACTTTCATGTGTAAGGATTTAAGACAAACTTAGCATGCCTTTAACCAAGTCCCACAATGCCAAGTCTCTGATGACCTTTTCTAACTGCTAGAAATTTTTACATGCTCATGCTTTTAAAAAGTACATTCTCTTTAATTAGGGTTTAGTAATAATCCTTTCAAAATCCAAAATATATTGAAAAGAAAAGTCAAAAGTCTAAGGCAGTGAGGCTCCAGAGTGTCCAAATATTAACTGGATGGACTTTTTTTCTTTGCTTAAAAACAGACAACCCCTGGGAGATATCCTAGGAGGATGTTAAAAGGATGTCAAGATGAATCATCACAAAGGTCACTCTGAAGATCCATTTTAACAGCCAATGGTCAATCAATGTGTACGTATTATAAAACCATTTTTCTATCATCGTGGGAAAGAATAAAGGTCTTTACTGAAAAGAATTGTGCGTAGAAATGTTTTTGGTTTGCATCCATCACAGCATTCCTAGGGTAAGAAGGCTGTGCTGCCTGCTTTCATTGTTTCATCTCATTTTCCCTATACCATGGCATAGCTATAGTGTACGTGACCCACCTCTTAAGACACTATCAGTGATCTGCAAATCGGCGCATCTAAAAAATCATCAAAAATCAGATTTTTGGCATTATGTAACAAGTCAGGTATCCTAACATACCCTGCAAATGATAAGACCAAAAGCAACCAACCTAATAAGGACCCAAATACGGAAATTTTAGTCATTACTGTCCGAACGGACAAGTGCTAAACAACCGTATTGAATGGAGAACCGTATCTTGGAACCCTCTGCCGTTTTCTTCCCTTTTTCTGTCTGTCAATCTATTCTACAGCTGGAAAAGTAACTTAATGAAATTCTACAGACTAGCCTTCACTTTGAGCTTTCCTGCAAGATTTCATATTTTTCAAATCCGAGAGTGTCTTTAACCCAGCTATATTTGATCGATTCAAATGGCAAGCGAGATGCTAGTGTGACCTACGCATTAAAAAGCAGAACAGGAGTTGGTAATGGCATTCTTAAAATAAAGTGAGATAAACTTGGGCGTGAACAAAACATAAAACAAGAATACATTACTCGTTCTAGTGTCGTAATGTAATAATTGATTAACGTGTGTCACTAGTTATTCTGGAAGATGCAATGAGCTAGGAAGTGTTTTGCCCAACACTAGCAATGCTATGCATCAGCTGATGTAGGATAAGTCCCCAATTGATAAGAAATTCATGGCATCCAGGGAATCCCCATGACACTTATTTGAAGCTAGGATGGACCAATCATTTTTATATTTAAGATATTATTAAAGGGATGATACAGACCAGTCATTTGCAGTTTGCTTATCATAGAATCTTGTTCTGTTTTGATACGTATGTCAGAAAGAGGTAGAGTGGATTGTTCAGCCATAACAGCATCTAGGTTCACCAAAAAAAAATCATGTCTTTAATTTATGAGAAATTGACCCTTTTAGAGACTGGCCAATTTTTTGTATATTATGTAGGATTGTATGATGCAATCAGAGACATGTCAAAAAAAGCTTAAGGTTTGAACAAATAATACAGGTGGTCTATTTTGATTGGTTACTCAGATATCATGGATAAAGAGCCAATCAGAGATACTGAAAGAAATGATGTAGACATGGTGGGTAACTTTGTTTTACTTTTAGGCCAGAAAATTGTTCACTTGTAGAAAACTGTACCAAGATTTAAAGAGAACAAACAACAGTGCGCATTTTTCTGCTCCAATTACTTCTTGTCACCTCGTCTTGACTGAGTGTTTGAAACCCAAGTTAGCTTCAGATCAGTTGGCACACACCACCCACAACATGACACTATCTAATACAATTAGAATGTTTCATCCATTTTTTAAAAACAGAACAATGTAATTTTGAAGTATATAGAAACAACCTAACTGATAAGTTAGCATTCAAATTTAACTTGTTAACTTCCAACTACATGTACAGAGACAATTAAAGGGGAATAATCCAAATTATTGAAGTTTTCATCTTGATTGAACAACCTTGACCCAAAACCCCCATCTGTTAAGTTTCATGCAGATATTTCAATCCCTTGAAAGGAGGAAAAAAAACATGATTTTATTAACCTGTAGAGTACTCGGAAAAATGTATATTGGTCTACCAAAATGGGGGAAATTTTCACTCACCAAACAGTAAACAAGAAAAATAGCTTTCTTCAGACACCAAAATTTTGATCACCTCTTCAAATCTAGGGACGAGAATATATGGAATGGAACTGATCACACAGAAAATAGTTTTGGTTTGAACAAGGCACCTTCCTTTGCTTAAAGCCACTATCAGTGATTTCTTCACAATGTAAACAAATCGTGCCCCTATTTTTCATCAAAGTCCATTTTTTGGCATTATCATGTTTTGAGGAGTCCAAGTGTGTGAAAATATCGGATCCAAAACATGATAATGATAAAATTGGATGATTTACGCCCAATATTAATTGGTCTCGCTATGAGTTTTTAAAATATTGGGCTCGACTGCGTCTCGCCCAAAATGTTTGCAACTCATAGCTCGACCAATTAATTTGGGCTTAATTGATCCAATTTTATATCACTGTTGTATTGGAAATTGTTGAAGACCAATGTAAGTGGCTAAGCATAACACGCCATTTGTCAAGAAATTATGATTTTTATGCTTTGTTTACTAATAAAAGTTGGGATCCGACTTTTTTAAGGTCTAAAAAACAGTCATAAATGGCATCTTCAAGACTGCTTTAAAATGCTTAAATGTCTGTTTTTCACAAAGAAAAGTAATATAAGGTGTTGATATGACCTAACACTACAAATAAACTGAGAGCAAATCCATTTCTATGTTAGTAAGACTCAATAATTGTATCAGATAAAAAGTCAACCAATGCCACCATGGTCCATAACATACAATTATCCGAGCGTAAAACAAATAACAGTCACTCCTTGACAAGGTTCGCATATTCCTCAAATACGATCACATTAGTGACGGATCTTTAACAAATTCTAGCAAACTGGCTTACCAACAATGAACATTCCTTGGGATTCGCCATTTTGTTGTGCGCAAGGTATTTTTACAAGAAATTTACTTTACAGGCAGAATGCACCATACAATACCATTGACTATCATCTCTTGTGGCATAATTATTAAATCATCAAAATGATCAAATCCCTATTGAATACTGATAATGTTAGGAATTTAATAAGTTTTGAACAGGTTGTGCTCACTAGAACATCATGGTAAACTTCATCAGGAAGGGAATTCCTTACGGAAAACTAAATTTGGATTGATATTAAATTGATTAACATGCATGGGGATGTTCCACAGTGATTTATTCTAGTATAGACTCTAAACACTAAACAAAATATGGATTAGATTCAGAGATGGCTGGGATGAAGGATGTTTAGGAAGTATTTAATATTGATTATAAGATCGGAAGACAAAAGTCATTTTATTTGAGGCCTTGTATTTTAGAAATAATCTTACTATAGTAATCATTGGCATGCTTTCAATACATCTCCTCACTTCCCTACAACATATCCCAAGAGTCCTCCACCTAAGTGGAATTATTTAAAAACAAACAATAAACTATGACCCATGTCTGCTCATCATAAAATCAGAAACCCAAAAAGGAAAACGCGAGCGTGTTATAATTCCCCTCGAGTATGCGCGTCTGCGAGCCCTTGAACCAAACTAGAGGATTCGCTGGGCAAACAAAAATCAAATGAGCAGTCTACTTCGCCGAATCTGGAGAGGATAGTTAAGAGTGGCGCCAACCCCCGGATTGACAAGAGGTAATTCGTGATTGCAACGGGGGTCATATAATGACCTTCTTAGAGATTAACTTTAATTAAAATAACTATGTATGCGAGCAGACTGGGATGTTGGATCATTTAAAGTAGCACCGATAGTCGCACATTATCGTTAAAAATTTGTGACTTTCTTTCAGTCTTTCGGCTAAGGTTAGTATTGCAAAAAAACAAATTAAAGCAGTATTTAAGAAGCAATTTCTTTTTATGTAAACTCATCTTCAAGAAAAAAAATTGAAATTCAAGAGCAAAAATTAAATTTGTGCAAAAAATTGATTGCACAATTTTGTTACTCTGTGGTAGCTCCACCGAATCTCTATAGAGTCCAAATTGCATTATAGGACGTATAAAGAATAGCGACACATGAAAACTCCAGGCACCATTATGTAACCAAACTTGATTTCTGCTACACGCAATTTAAGCAGCGCTTTGTTCTTCGACTCATTTCCTGGTGCCAAGGAGAAGACGGTGCCACAATGGAGTCAACCGACCCATCTGAATACATGATGTACAATGAATTAGTGATGTCTTCCCTATAAATATTTGATGCATAAGGAAATATCTGCATTTGACTTTTGAACATCGATTGCTAGTGATCAAATAGAGATTCATCTACTGCTTGTAAATTAATAGGGCATCCTCAAAGGTGAATGCCAGAAGTCAGTGAAAAGCTGCCCTATGAAATATTGCACTGTATTTATCAGAATGCAACAAATGCTCTGTAGGTTCTAATACACCGTCAGTGACTACACAGCAAGATTCCTACTCGTGGTGTAACCTTTAGCTTAAGCTACTCCATGTGTACTCTTAGCTCTACTCCAAGGGTACCCCCTTGCTGCATTATTGATGAAGCACCTGCAACTAAGTACTTGCAAAGTACACAAGCCACTATAGTGTATTGTGCAGTTGCCTGCTAGGTGACTGACAGGTACCCATGTAAGCCACCAGTAGTGGAGTACCTCTGCAGCTACTCCTTGGGAGTACCTTCACAGGTACTCCCCTACCGACTCCCTAGTAGGCAGCACTTTTGAACCATAGAGGGCGCCAAACATTCCATTGTTGTTTACAACTTTCTGAGCATTTTCAAGCTAGTAATATCTATATTTGAGTTGAGCATCACCAAAAAACCATTATGTATGACATTTTGTGTAAAAACATAACATATCTGACCAAAATGTTAAATTATGGATAAAATTACTAAAATAATCACACAGAGCTCAAAGCTCATTTGCATGGGAGTACCCATGCAGGTACTCCCGCATGGGGCGACTAGTGGTTAAGCTACTGCGTGTGTACCTAGGTGGATGATTACCCCCACTTTGTGGCTGGTGATGTGGTACCCATGCGGGTGGATACTCCGTGGCTGCATAACAGGTACTTCAAAGGTACTCCCATGAAGAAATTGGTTGTGTACTTCTCTCGGGTTGCTGATGGCTGCAAGTGGCAGCTATCTGATATGACTTTTCTAGTTAATTGCATTTGTCACACATTATGGTTCTCTATGACTAAGTCATGGTAATTTTCAGGTTTCTCCCCCACCCACAACAATTTTTTGCACTAATTTGACTTCTTACATATTTCATAACAATTTTCTTTATTTAATCCACAGTATTTTGAAGGTTTTCTGCATTTTTGCCATTTCTATGGTGTTTTCTAGCTTTGAAAAAATTATTTTCCAAATTTATTTTTCTCTGCTTTTGCTGGAACACAATCTCTTGCATTCATTGCTTCCCCCTCTGATTTCATCGCCCCACTATCACGTGCCTGTCTGACTTCATTCTATATAAATAAAACTTTCATGTTCTAATCATAAATAGGACACACTGACAATACGATGCTATACTTGCAAGATAAACTTTATATAGCCATCATTCCCAACTAGTAATCGCCTGTCACGTTATGCCATCACTCACTCACGCTTGTGGCAGCATGATACTAGCATATAAATAAGTGTTTAGTCGCGCTGTGTGGTAAGCGATTGTCCTGGCATATCATATGCACTCCCATCTTCATGGGTCAAACCGATGCCCCATGGCAATTCTGCATGCAGCGAACAAATCTGTAATCTAACCATTAACAATTATTACAAGGAGTCCTTCACCCTGGCCAATTCAAATAAATGTAACCACTTCCACCTTCATTTCTTAAGACGTCTTGTATTGTATCATTTTTGTTGTCGCTGTTTCCTCGTTAATACCATGGTCATTGCATCGGTTATTAGAATTTTGTTCAAATTAGGAAATTGAAGCATGAAGAAGAGTTCAGTAACAAGGAAGAAATAGCTAGTCATTAATTGTTCTGCCTGTCCAACTTGTCCTCAAAGCCACAATCGGCTAATTATCCAATCTGGATATATCCAATGTTTCACTTAATTAGGATTCTTGCCTGCTATCTGCGAACTAGTGAAAACATTTTGTAGACATGCCATTTCAAAATTGGTATTTTGTAAACGGGGTGTGACTTCGAAAGTCACATACATGCTAAAGAAGCAGTTATTTTCACCAGGGTTGGAATGGAGGAAAAGTTGTGTTCCCTTCCCTAAAAAATTCACCTCCCACAATTGTATTAAAGGGGCATTTCGTGAACAACCTCGTCCCCCCGACTTGCCTGAAAAAACTTGAGATTTTTACATCATCTGAACCGTTAGCCTTAGTAATCCATTTGTACCAAATATCACGTGAAAATTTGGTCGTATTTGTAAGAAATTCATGATTTTGTATTTTCTTCCATAAACGGACAGAAATTACAGCACAGTGGCCTATGGTACCGTGGGAAACAAAGAATTGCTCATAACACAAAACCGCAATATTGGAATCAACTCAAATTTTATGAATAAGCTTTTCTCAATTATATCTAGCGAACCATGAATAAAACTGAAGGTGCTGGAATCCCGAAATGCACCTTTAAATATCTCCATTTAAAAGTTCATGTTCCCCTCTCTTCTTAATGAAAATTTCCATGTCTCCCCCCCCTTATTTTTGGATTTCCCCCAAATCCTCCATTACCCCTGGCATAAATAACTCTTCCCAAGTGGTAACTCTATAACACCATAATCCTAACTTGTCCCAAAATATAATCAGAAACCCATAATTCATAAAAACCGACCATAACACTAAAGTTATGCTAACCCATAAACCTATCCATAAAAATCAGAACCAAACCCATATTACCAACTGTGCATAGAAATGTAAGTATTGGATCCCAATACTTTGAAAAAAATCTCATTTGAATGAAAATGTTGCTTTTAACTTAGTCACTTACAGGGGACTTTATTACAATTTCCACCACAACATTGCAATTAACTTAACTTGGAAAAAAATGAGGGGGGGGAGATTGGTTACATTTTGAAGAGCAGTGATACTTGTGATATTTTTCAAAAAGTTCGTCCACTTTTGTCTTGTCAGATAGTGCCGCAATATTTTCTTTTAAAAAACTCCACCCCCTTGCAACATAATGGTGCATCCCTAAAGATGTTCCATTCCAACAATTTGTCCCTTTTCTGCTATCAAATATAATGTAATATACATTATCGATAATGCTATTTGATAAATTCATTTGAACTAAGCTTTCTGTCTGAGGATTGTGTGCTTAGAGCACTATGGGAGAATTAATATATCCATAGGGATGTGATAGCATCCTTGAGTTTTTGTTACAGGCTAGTCGAAGGCTGATACACTGAATAGAAACACTCCCTACTCATTGTAATGTATTGTTTTACCTTGGTTTAAAATTAATCTTCTGCTTCTTTTTTAAAAAGTGCCATAAAAAATTTCAGTCAATTTTGTTGTGCTTATTAGTGATTCATATAGATTAGACACTCAATAGATTCTCTACCTTTTATTGGATGTAGAAATACTTGAAAACAAAAGGTGTTTTGTATATAGATTTCAATAGAAAACATAGGCCGAATTTCCTATTTGCTCCTATAGGAAATGAGAAATTTCCACAATTTTGTACCAAAGAAACAGTTCAACTTAATCCTTTCAGATGGGGATATTTTTGATAGAAAGCTTTAAACCAGTGCAAAAATCAGAATTTACACATTTTTAGGGACCTGTTAAATGTAATCTCTCACTGCACCTTTAAAGCAAATTTTTTCCCAAAAAAGAGCAAGCACCTTCTTCAGATATGACTACAAATTGATGGTGCATTGAATTAGGTCCTGTTCATAGTGTAGAAAATCCAGTTTTAGCTTAATTAATTAAACAATCATAATCAGCTAATCATTCTGGTTAAGTGGTTATATTTCTTTGTTTTTTTGTATTCTAGGTATTGGACACTTAATTTATTGATTCTTGATTTAAGAGACTTGGATGAATACACTTCCATAGACACTAGCAGAACAGAAGAGGGTAGGACAGGACGCACCACCATAAAATCTTCTGTCCCACTACATCCCCTCCAATGCTGAAACCGCTGCCTTGAATTTACAAGCTCATTTCCCTAAATTTTGTCATTTTCCGCGATCATAGCCTCATCCACAGACTAACCAAAATTTTATATCATCCCAGTCATTGACATAGGTATTGTACTTGTACCTATCTTCATGCCGTTCAATAGTGCTATGCACAAAAATTGGGAATTTGTAATTTAAAATGGACAAACATTACAACAATTAGCCTTAGCCAATGTGCTACTAAACCAGCTTACACAAAAGCACAACAGCTATAAGTTTGGAAAGCTTTTCTTCAAGGAATCTTGTGGATCATTAAAAGGTTTTTTAAATTAGAAAAAAGGAAAAATGCACCTTACTAGTGCACATGTATTCAACAATACAATGTTGTTTCTGATGAACTCATAATGAAAATAAGTTTCTCCAAAAATGAACAAATTAAGGCTTGTGAAAATAAAACTTCATCGTTTTATTATTTACACAATGAGAAAGGAGTGGGAAAATACGGCAAAAATGTGTTTGTTAGAAGTACGCTTAGGCATTTTGGAAGGCATGCGTTGATTATCAATGGTTCACTCTACATAGTGACTCTCTATGGGTAATTCAAATTTATCTTATCATTTTTTTTGCTGGAGTCATACACCTGATGACAGGATGCACAGGGACAGAGGGTGTATTGAGTCGATTCCACAATGCATCATTTTTTTGGAATTTGAACTATCATAAGGTTGTGTGATCTCACAAAAATCATTGTTAAACATACAAACCATACTTTTGATGTCATTTAGCCGCACAAAGTGTTAGTACTTAGGGAAGTGTTGGCATGGTTATCAAATGTCTGTGGTTCTTGACCTAAAGTACTGACTTGTGTTCAGTACAGTAAAAGCCATTGCAATGCATTATGTGATGGTTCAAAACACCCTTTGGCACAGGGGTGGAATCACCAGCTTTAGGGGCGCAGTGGATGTGCAGTACAGCAACCTCGGAGTCCTTCACCCTCCCAAGTCCTGATTGTCAATGATGATAATTTTACACACTCAAAAGGAGCATTTTTTATTATTAGGAGGCTGATGGTTGTAATTATCGTGCTGTTGGGGATGAGGGGGGTTGTGGGTAATACAGGAAGGGAAGACTTCCTTAATATGGCAAAGGTACGGAGATGTGAAGTGATACTTGGGTTTTTAACTGTAATTTTGTTTGCTCTTGTTAAAAACCCTGTGGTTATAAGGTAGAATGGATTTTAGTACTGCTTTTGAGGAAAATGTTTTTAGCGAGTCCAAATATTCTCATGTACTCGCATATTTCTTGGTCTTGTGAGTTTGTGTCCTGGTCAAACATCATTTCTCAGCATGAAGTGCAATAAAAAAATATATAATTTTGAACTCCAAAAGTTTGCAGCAAAACCCACCACAATCCATAAAAATTTAGGGCATACATTAGCGCAGGCTTTGGTTACTCCCACAGCAGTTGTAACTCTTTCAAAAACCAATTGCCAATTGAAAAGCACCTTCAGACTTGTGCCGCATAAGGAAACGCGTGACCGTTCGGCGTGGTCTAACGTTTTTCTTTCCATGTACAGGATTACAAATAAATCAAATTTGTTCAGGAAAACGCACAGGTTCCTTTAATTTCATTTTTTTTCTGGCCAACAGTGGTATATAATTGGCAGAAGAATAGACGTACAAAGTGGTGCGAGTCAATAAAGGTGGCAGGTTCTTCTCCTCACATTTGTGAGAATGTCCTTGACATGCGGACGAGCTTGATTCAAATTTCCATATTCAATCAATCTCCAAGGACGTTATTTTTAAGGAGTAATAAATGGGCTACTTGTATTAAATGATGGATGTAAATTGTTTTTTCTTTCTTTGGTTTTAGTTCTATCAATGTTCCTGTCTAAATGTCACTTATTCAACTGGGAAGAGTTCCTTGATCTACGAAGACTGTGTCTGCATATATCCCCAGTAGCTTTCGTTTAATTGGCAACTTCCTCATCCTGGCCAGGGTAGCATGGCAACCCTATCGAAGCCCATAGGGTATGAGACTGGTCACATTAGCTTTCCGGGGCAAAGAGAGTCTGGTTATTTCAAGCCAGTAGATCTCTGGTCAGTGTAAAAAATGTCCTTATTTGAGGAAAAATGTCCGAGTACAATTGCAGGAAAATGTCTCAAATGCAAGGGGAGGGGGGAGGGAGACAATGTGCTGATTTTGATTGAATATCCATTTTATAATTTTCCTGATATTGAAGACTGCTTCTCATCTTAATACAACTGACCCAAGACTGGTTGGCTACCCTACAACTTAACTGCAGCCTGTAGCTGCT
The DNA here is from genome assembly GCA_023653785.1 of Ophioderma brevispina. Taxonomy (NCBI): domain Eukaryota; kingdom Metazoa; phylum Echinodermata; class Ophiuroidea; order Amphilepidida; family Ophiodermatidae; genus Ophioderma; species Ophioderma brevispina. The sequence continues at coordinate 36,556 of JAMKCH010060345.1, forward strand.
ACAGCCCCACTACAGCTCCACTAGTCTAGGTATGTTTCGATTTGCATGGAGGGAATTTTGAAACCTATTCCCTGCAGTACAGCCCCAATTGCAATTCTACACTCAACTTTTTTCAGAATTTTGCAGTTTGTAATCACCATCAGCATTCATGCAAATTGTTAGTCATTTGTAGCAATATTAAGAACCTACATAGTGGATCTAGGTAACACTATAGTTACATCTAGTCAGCGGCCATTTTGTCTTCCTTCATTGAATTTAACCAGGCAGCCGGCTGCTTCTTACATGAATGATGGCTTTGGCAATGCTCTGACAACATCCCTATCCGAATCCTGCCATGCAGAAGAGATAATCACCAGATTTGCAGGTGCTCACCTGCAGGACGAGACAGTCGTCATGGCGATACATCTCGTGCCAACATTTTTGGAAAAAATGCAGACAGATTTTGGCAATGCACCGACGGAACATTTAGCGCACATTATGCCTTGAGGTTATCTGGATGTTGCAAAAAATTTAAGCAGAATGTAGAACCTTTTTATTTCAAATCAACAGGAAAGAAGCCAATGTACCCAAGATGGGGAATATTTTGTACAAGATAAAAGTTTGCATTTTGTGCAGTCAGAAGTAAATTAAGATCTTAAAAGGTGCCATGAGAGATTTGATGCATCCATTTATTTTATCAAATGTAGAGATTAGACAATCAATAGATTTCTTAGTTGTATTTGGTTATAGAAGTGCCCTAAATGTGACTTCAATATAAAACAAGCTGAATTTCATATTAGAAATTTCACACTATTGCACCAAAGAAAGAATTCTCAGCTTAATCCTTTCAGAGGGGGATAATTTTGATAGAAAGCTTTACATCAATGCAAAATCAGGACTTTCAATTTTTTAAGGGATTAACCTCAAATGTGAAATCTCTCAATGCACCTTTAATTTGTGTGTAGGTCTGTCGAGAGTGCAATTCAAGATTGGTGTTGACAGGAATGTGTCCAAGAATGTGCCGCCCCCCCCCCCCCCCCCAGTTTACCTTTTTTTTTTAATGAAAATGGGATCCATGGTGTACTCAAAGCCAAACTTTTAAATTTGAGCCATATTTTTTAAATGTTGTCATCAGTGAGATAAAATTGAAACTATTTTCTTGAAAAAAAATCTCTAAAAAAGATTGCTTAAACTGGGGTCCCCATGATTTACAGACCGTTCATGCATGTTCTTTTCTACCGAGTATCCCTTAAGATCTGTAGGTGTTAGAATACAAATGAAGCAAAATTTTGCATTTTTCATACCTTTTACTTTTTACATTTTTTTGTGCAAGCTTATTCACAAATGCATATTTTTGTGTTGTTAAACTTGCACTTCTTTCTCAGGGCACAAAAAGCACAATGCAGTGCAAAAACATTCACTTTACTTCATGCACGACTACATTCTTACCAGATCAAAAGTTTCAATAGAAGGCGACTTGACTTATGAAAGGGAGTATTTATGGAAGTGCTTTCTGAATACTGTTGTTAGTTGTCATTTATAAGCATGTGCTTCAAATTTCTAACAATTTGACTTCAGTTAAAGGTCGGACCAATGTAACAATATTGGTTGTTACTGTAAAGGTGGAAATTTGTGCACTACATTAATTTTCGCGCTTTTCGCGCACTTCTGATCTAGCGCGAAATTAAAAACCCGCGAAAATGTTTAGTTTGTGTGTAGGTCTATGTAGGATAGCTGAAAAGAGCGAATTTAAAAACAAGAAAAATGTTAAAAATTGTTGAAACGCGAAAAATTACACACGCGAAAATTATCTCTTTTACAGTATTCTCCTTCCTTACTGAATAAGCTCTAATTTTTGCTGTGGTAATATTTTCGTGAATTTAGCAAATCAATTAAAGAAATTACTTATACAAAAACATGCAAGAATGCCTTATTATAATGGTTAAATTATACGGATGCATCAACTCATACAATTTTAATATAGAAAAATTCAATAAATCTACTGCACAAATGCTTGCTTGTACAAGAGATCATGAAACAATTTTCACAGTGCTTTACAATTCTCTATAGTCAGTAGAATCATTACCACTCGCTACTAAGCTAAAATGCCCTTTATACCACAACACATTTGAAAAGAACAGGGAGTGCTTTGAACCTTGAGATATAACTCATTAACCACAAATATCCCCGGGGCTATCGTGTCTAACTTCATTACTCATCTCCCATTCAAATTACATTGAACAGTGCATATTTCGTGCACACGCAGATCTGAAACACATTGGAAGCCGTCTTTAATTTGTGCGAGTGTTAATGGCAAATCCGAATGGAAAAAAAAAGAATCCTGCAGTCTCTGCTCACTGAATTCTTATGTCAGGTACCTTTTCAGACAATTTCTAAAACGTCACGGAGCTATTTACGATAATGTTAAAGAGGGCATGTATGAGGGGCCACTCAGATTTGGTTTTGTTGGAGGAGTGAGGGGCTGAGAAGTTGAGGCCCTCGCCCTTTGTAAGGGTTATTTTTGGGTAAAAAAAGTTAATATTGCTAGGATTTGGCTTCAAATCACACCAATTTTTCTGAGGCTTGCATACCAAAACCAGAAAATTTTTTTTTTCCAAGCATGTTTGAAGGCTCTTTCAGGAACAATTAGCTCCAGTCTAAGAGTTTTTTTTTGTTTAATGGGACCCATGATAAGGATTCTAATGAAAAATGACCCAGAGGGGCACATCCCCCATATATCTTTGGACCAGTGTTGCCAACACACACTTTATAACCCCTCATGGGGCTACGTTTAATGTCAAAAGTGCTCTCAAAGTGCCATTTTTTGTTGTTGCCTAGGGTAACAGTGATTGTTCCCATAGAAACCAAGGTTTAAGGTAAAAAATTGGGGTTTACTTTTTGCTCTCCTGCCATGCCGTGCCGAAATTTTTGTTGGCAAACATGCTTTTGCACTACTTGCATGCATTGCCACAATTACAATGAGCAGTATTCAAGGCTCATCTAAAAGGACCAGGCTCTTTAATTAGTGTCACATCTACACTGATGTGGCCTTCTGTTAACCCATGGCCTTAACCGGGGAGGGTGGTGGGAACCCCCCCCCCCCCCCCATTTTAAAAAGCCCCCAAACCCTAAAAAGACCTGGCAAACAACCCAAAAAGAGCAAAATTAGGGTCTGATCTGATAGTTTTGGGGTAGGCCTGATGGTACTACGAACTCTGAAGGAAGGGGAAATAATACAAAGACAGAAAGACAGAAAGGAATGAGTGGAAGGACAGAAAAAATAGATGAAGAATACAAATAAATAAACAGTACCTAGAGCAACGGAAAATGAATCTACTCTAACTGCTGTCTTAGGAATGAAGTTGAATCATGAATACAGCATGACAACACCTTGATAACCCTAAAACAAAATCCTGAAAAAAAAAACCTTTTGGCATCTATTAAGAACATTCAGTTGTGATGGCAAAGCACTTATGTCAGAGTATAACTAACCCAGTGAAGAAAACTGAGATAATAATACAGATCAAGTCTTGATTAAAAACCGAATTTCCATTTTCATTGTTCTGCGTTTTCAATCAAAGTCAATCAGGTATAGTAGTTAATGTCATGTAGATTAATTAGATTTCTAAATTTTGAACTAGTCTGCTGAAAGATGCTATCATAAGAATAGTCATTTATTTTGCAAGTTCACTCAACAGTGTTTTTAGAGGACTTTATGTTTGCATTTCCCCAGTTTATTTCTAGGTCCCATGCTCCTAATGAAGAAGAAGCAACTGTATTTTCAAAAGCATTATGCTATTTCAAAATTTTGAGATAAGACCCCAGCATGTGAATAAATAAATGATACCCTATCATCCAATATGTTTTTCACATATAAGTCGTCAATTTTTTTTAAGGAGGGCTTAGGACACGTACTGCCCGCTCACTAGATCTGGCACTGTCCCGTTGGATTTTCACAACAAAAATGCTTGCGTGGCGGTCTGGAGTTGGGACCGCGCGTAAATCAGCAGCGCGCCGTGCACGCGTCTGTATGCGCACCTAAAACTATGGAATCGCGAGAGCATGCCTGAACGTGACGGTCAACTACGTAAATGCCAAGAGCTTCCCATTCCAACACCCTCCATCAGGAAAAAAAACGGGGGAAAATTATACAAAAGGACCTGGATGAATAATGGTGAATGAGGTGTTTTACCCCACGAGGCTTATTACGAACGTATAGGTTTTTACAATGTACTTTTTTTTTAGTTCGAAAAAATTGTAGGAATATCAATCCAATATTTTTTCGTGTTTTCCTCTGTACTGTTTATTCTCTAATTAGGCCTACATGTAGGCCTGCTCGTGTTTCATATCTTATTTTCTATGGTCCAAACCACCCCACGCTCAAATTGGGAAGATAGCTTACGGTTACCACTTTACCAAAAGACGAGATTCTTATATTATTTGATCTCATGGTTTAATATGTGTGCCAAATTGTACGTGCGAAATTGACCTACTCTTGAAGAATTTTTCTGTTTTCCTTTTACGGATAGATGACAACACAGTTGGCCTCTGGGGCACCATCCGGATCGACTTAAATGGAAATAGCCTTTTTCTCGAGGATGGGAACTATAAAAACAAAAATGAAGGTGTTAGGATCATGAAATCACCCAAAACCCGCTATTCAAAACACGGCGGGACAGTCTAAATTGCGGCGATACATCCCGTTCTCAATGAGGTCTCCTTTTGGAAAAGTGTTACCTAAAGCTAAATTTATCCAATTTTAGTTCCTGCCGCCTACTTTGCGAAATGAAATATTGAAATCAGGTCCCATGTCCCAAGTTTCGTGAATTCGGGCCAGCACATCCCTACCTAAAAATTACCCCTTCCCCCTCACTGCCCTCAGGATCATCTGATTGGCTCCTCCATCTGTCCCCCCCCCCCCCTTCCTCTCGCAACTAAGTTCCAAACTTAAAGTTTTAAAGGTAAGTTTCAGAACTAACAATACGGGAATACACATTGAAAGACCTAATATTTATTTTTTGAAATTTCAATCCTTGGAATTAAGAGAGTTGCATTTTGCCCTCTAAAAATTCCGCGTCGGTGGGAATTTACAGTATTGACAACGAATTATAGTATTGTTGTGTTGGTAGAATTGCCAGTAAAACACTCCGAAAGGTCCATAACTTTACAGTATTTTTAACGGTGTGCAGTATACTTTCCTTGTTTTAAGTTATTTGTTTCAAATGCCCCACTTTCCCCCAGATTTTCAGAGATGCTTCCATTTATAAGCAACTTTTAGGATGTAATAGGAAATTGTTTTTACTTATGAAATGCGTGAATCGATACGCGCGAGAGTATATAGAATCTTGATATCCGCGTAACTGTGTTGCGTGACGCACGCTCTGAATTTCGCATAGACAGTTTTTCTCACAATTTTTGAACACTAAAAACGGTGCTATTTGTTACATTATTGAGAACAGTAACGTTTCGGTGACCCCATCGTTTTCTTCTTATGCGAAAGCTCTGGTAGTGCGCAACTTTATAATTCCATCAAAAAATTTCGAGCATTTTTTTTTATAATAACATGTCCTGGCGTGAAAAATCAATTTCCATAGTTTGGATGTACTAATTTTTTGGTCAAAGTTGTGAAAAACTATGTATTTTGAATCAGTATTATAGAAAACGAGGTCGGTGACCCCCAATTTTTTATTTTGATTGTTAATTTCCCATCGATGAAGTTTGTACAATACCGGTTTTCAATGAAAATTTCGGACGATCTATCGTGCCTAGCCCCCTTAATAAGCACAAACTTCTCATTTTATTATAATTAGCTAGTTTTTGTGGCAATGTTTGCATTTTGGGGAAATTATGTATTTGTTTTTTTTTTTTTTAAATCTAAACACTATTACCTCCAACAATGTTACATATCCTTCCAATCAAAGATATCAGAGGCAGGGCCATCCGGTTCAACCCCCATTTACAAAATTCGGTCGGCAAAAGGTTGACTTGTCGGCGATATAGGTATAATGTCTATGCCACATATGAGGGTCGGATTACTGTAGTTGACTCCCCCACCGCTGTTTGTTTGTTTTGTGCATAGCTGGAGAATGATGAACTGTCCAATTGTGATTGAACTAGCCCTCCCCACTTCCCCCCACCCCACATATTTTGAAAATTTCTAACTATGGGGAAAAAATTTGGTCGATCCTTGCAAAGCGCAGTCGAGCACGAAAATTTGGGGGATAATTCTTGATCGGGCCCAATATTTTGTCGGCAACGCCAGACTCACACCACCCCTCCCCCCATTAAAATGGTCTGGGAACGCCCCTGATCAGAGGATATCCCCGTTCCAATCAGCTTCAAATCAACAGGTTTAAAGTTGACATCCCAGATCAAAATCTCCCCAGTTAAACCCCATAAAAAGTGTCAGATTTTCTGTACAAAAACCAACTGGATTACTGAAAGTCAAATGCAACCCAGAATGTTTTTTTTAAACACCGTTCAAACAAATTCGGGTCAGATAAATGGCAGTCAAGTTAGATGAAACCATTAAAATCCAATTGAAAAGTCCAATTTCAGTATCTAAACTGGTTAAACTCAATCAAATCCAGTTTGCTGTCAAAAATACGCCCAACATGTGGTTTCACATTTACCAAATAAAACCAAATTCATGTACACATAAAACATGCTAGAAAAACATGAGATTCTTTTGAACAGAAGTCATCAAGCAATGATTCAAGAGTTCTCAACTCAGTCAAGGCGCACCATTTCATTTTAAAAAATTTATTTTGTTCTTTAATGTAGATTTTTATTCACACAAGTATAGCCTCTATTTTGATGAATACTCATTACATCAACATCCCCATCTCATGGCATATCTACTCAGCGACAATCATACCATCCTTCTACCGGCTTTTTTTGACACACTATAAGAATTCATGCCATGCTTGAAATTTCCCGGTTAATGGCAAAAGGCTAATGGAAAGGTATAATTGGCCTCCTTTCTTTATCTTGACTCTGGTTTTCTATTATACTGTGTGATTCTAAGTGCCAAATTTGAAAAGAGACAGCGGACTATTTATCTTGATAATTTCCAGGATAATAGGGGGCTGGTTCATTTTATTACCCAAGCAGGGGAGAGGGAACTGAATCCCAAAATTACTATTTAATAAAAGGCACTCAAATGTAATCTTAAGCTTAAACAAACTGATACACCATTTAATCGTTCCTTGTATTATATGAAATGCAGTGGGAGATTTAAACATGATGCATGTGCATAATGCCAGGGAAAAAACAATAGCTTCTACAGTGGTGGATCCAAGAATTCTCAATAGAGGGGATGCCAGTCACTCTTCCGGGTTGCTGCACTCGCCAGGTTGACCCATTTTTTTTTGTAATTTGGTTAATACTAATTTTAAAAGGAAAGTACCTTTACTAACAATGCTGATGGGGCCCACAAAAAGTAACACCGGCACCCTGTACTCTGGGGTGCACCGACTGGTGCTCATGCAGGGTGTTGAGGGTTTACTGCAAGAACGCCCCATCTGTAATAGCTGCCATTTGTCAGTTGTATTATTATAAAGTGTTACACCTGGCAGCTATTGCAGATGGGCAGCCTTTTTGCCCTAAACCATCGATTTACATTTCCTTACCTACCATCAGTTCCCTGCAATCAACACTGGCACTGCAATCACCATGACGACACCTCAATCAAGATGAGTTCCTTGGTTTACTTATTGTAACCTTTATTATCTTATTTATCGGAAACTAATGGTTGAAATTCTTTGACCGGTTCCTAATCGTAAAGCCGCGCACACACTGTTCCACATAAATTGTCTGTCACACAAGCAATGTATTTTTAAGGAGCCCATCACTGGCACCCATAAGACCCCTGGTATGTCAATAATTTCTGGTGTTTTCTTGACATGCCCAAATTTGGGATGGCATTAATTAAATCATTTACAGAAATCAAAACTACTTTTTCTCTTAATATTCCTACTTTTATGGATAATACAGGTATTACCAGAAGTATTTGGAAATTTATCTTATAAATATGCAGTTAGTTATAACACATTAATCATATCCTTATCATACTGGTGAAACACAATGGCTAATTTAAAATTATTTAACACCTAAAAGTATTATTTTAGTAATTCAGTTTAAGGCAAAAGGGGGAGGGGAAATAAATAAAGTCCCCCACTAAAAATACTCTTCAAACCCATCGGAGCAAGGAGCCTGGCAAATTAATGATATGTTTAACAGAGATTGGAGCTGACTGTCAGGAGTGATAAATCGCTTGCCCTGTAGATGTCAGGTTCACTACCAGTCAGCCCAAAATGTTATTATGGCCACCTAAATAAAATATGCCTGTCTGATTGGCCGCATGCCTGCTGTGCCCGAGTTGCATGCATGTGTGTGCGAGAGATTCATGAGCATGGTCTGCTTTTGGATCAGCATTGTAACATTTAAAAAATTGTTAAGTGAAGTGCTTGTTGGATATTTGCAGGCTCATTCATAATTTCTGGCAATTCTTTGTAATAATACTATAAATTTTGAAACCAAAGAATGAATGTGAATCAAACTTATTTTGAATGCTTAGACTGAACTGTCAATTTATCAAGTGTGCACCACAAAGCTGAGGAAGATTAAAATTATTTTATCCTAAGGCTGACTCAAAGATTAAGAAATAATTGAAAATAGCAAATTACACAAAGTTCCCAAATATTTAATTCCTACACATGTATAAAGTTTGAAATGAAACAGATTTTTTGTATTGTGTTTTAAAACATTTAGGGCCTACATGTTAGGCCTATATATAGCAGTGCCTATAAAAAATAGAATTTTGTTAAAGTTTGGATTTTCTATATGAAGGACAAGCGATTTGAGCTTAGCTTTTTCACACAGTATTAATATTTGGACAAGCATTATTACATAAATATTCAAATAAGCACTACATTTCAACTGTATTTACTGACATTACAAATTATAATCCTCAAAATTGTTTATTTGCCTTTTATTTAGAAAGCTTTTGTTTTCCACAATTGAAACAAACTTGCCAGGTCAGATTTATCTTACGATTTTTGGTAAATAAAATGCCATGTTTATAAAGGAAATTATAACATTTCTTTTTGTAAAATTGGAGCCTTTTAAAAAATTAAACCTTTTAAAAAAATCAGTCTGTTGATGAAAATTTAGCTTTGATAAAATTTAAGCATTTATTGCAATTTTATCCCCTTATAATTTTGTTTCATTTTATACGCCAAACCAAATTAAATTGCCAGGTCATATTTACAAAATATTCACAATACAAAAAAAAATATGACACGCAACACAGCTGCACAGCACAACATGATCTTTTTCCAATTTGGCCAGAGCTGCTAGAGGGCAGATTCTCCAAATGCAGTACACATACCAATGTGATTCTTCAATATTGTATGCAGTCAAACACTATACGCTATGTGCAGGCCAGGCATCTACGGCATGGGTGGTAATGTTCTAGGCTTAAATTCAACATTTCCTCTTCTAATAATTCTACTGTGAAAAGGTCATTCACCTTGGGTTGCTTATTTGTTGTTTTAAAATGTTATTTTGTTTATTCTTTTTTCAATCTCATGAAAAGACTATAAAAATCTACCAAAACTAACTTTTCTTATCATAGTACATCGTGAATTTGACTAGAACAAGTGTAACTTGTCTGCATCTTGTTATGGAGAAGTTTAGGGGCCTCTTTTTTTCCCCAAGAGATTCATCCTAAAATTATCTACAGAAAATCAAAAAGTTGTACTGCCAGATTTTAAAATGCCAATTTTATGTTGGAATTAAAGAGTCATCTAAAATGCTCAAACCCAGAGTTCCAAACTGTACTTGTAACATTTTGATGATATTTTTGTTTTCCCCTTGTAAATTATGTTGAATTCCGGTAAAAATTAATCACCAAAATGATATAAAGTGTTTCTATATTTCAAATTTCTATTATCACATTTCAAGTTAGTATGTTTTTACAGTAGGTGGCTTTTATTTTACTGGTCTTTGTTTCATCCTACAGCTGGCAACCGATGCTAACCTACACAGACCATTAAAAGCCTCACAAAACCCACTGACCCATGACAAATGCATGGCCTCAGTTTATATCATTAAAGAGTTCTTACACTCAGACGTGCATTTTCATAATTTAAATGCATATCAGAGAGTGTATTGAGTCCATCCCACAATGCACCAGTTTTGGTAAATTTCACCTAAGGTCACATGATAAGGTCCTATTCTTAACACATAAAACCCTCACTATTACATTCATTTTAGCCCACAATGCATTAGTACTGGTTTAAGGAATTTTTTTTTATCAAATGAAATCTCTTGTGTTTTTTAAACTTCTTGAACACTTCATGTCCAGTATGTATGAGCACATTGTACTGCATTATAGGAATGGTTCAAAACACCCTTAATTTTGAAAGCAACTCTTCAAGTTATTTATTTCGCACTCCCTCCTTATCCCCATGCAAATTTTGCCTCTGGGTTTTGCTTACTGCCGGTTCAAATAACATTCTAAATTTCTGGCAAATTGGAGTAATCTTGTATTGGTAAACATTGAGCATCAGGTATAATATTTTAATTTAAATATAGGTCCACTCAGACTTACAAAAGAAACAGCATTACCAGGATCGGCCCAAATATGGTACGGCCTGACATCATTAATAAATTTTGAAGATAAAAATTATGTATGATCAAATGCCGTGGCGACTAATATAACCATTATATCACACCATTTGTTTTTAGACTCATTGTTATCATTACCAGTGATTCCCCTGTCTTGATCGTGTGGTAGAAGAAAGTCCAAGAACCATACGTGCATATCTAGTCCACAAATTACCTTCCGGACCTGTCTAATTACAACATGCTCCTGGGCAATTTGCGGGTATATTCAGCAATTCATAAAGACTTATTAATTTCCTAAATGGATGCTTGAGCAATAATTTCACCAAACATTTTGATCTCAAAGCATCCATGTTTGATAGGCCAAAGAAAAATGTCTCTCTACATTTTTTGGGAAAAAACCAATGTGCAATGCTTTGTTTTTTTGTTGGTGGTTTTTTTATTTTGTGAGAGAAAAAGGCCATGCAGAAATTTTGTGTGTTTTGGCCCCCTTTTTTGTCTGCTTTGGTCCTTTTATTTTTTCATTTCTTTCCTTTAAAAAAAAAAATAGCTCATATGCAGCCAAAATTTCCTCCACATACTCCACCGCATGTATACAGAACAAACAATTTTCCCTTGGCCTAATAACTTAACAGCTTTAAATAAGGTATTTTTGTTAGATGGAGGTGAAAACCTGACAGAAAACTGTCTGGCATACAAGTTGAATGTATCTGAATTAATCTCTTTGGCTTGCCCTATATGCAATACGATAGTCAATATCTATCTTAAATTTTTCAATTTTTTATATGCTATCCATCAATATTGAAGATCACATGAAACCGGCATTCCACTGAGTCCAAACAAGCCTAGTCTTAGGTCGTGGTTTTGAAATGGCTTCCAAATGTTGGTAAAGACCTCTCACTGCCTGAAGCTCAGTATAGTTTTGAAAGCACCATAAAATATCTGAACACTATATAATATTAATATTTAATTTGCTTACAAGTAAAAAGCATAAAGTACAATGTAAACCAGAAGAACATGGCCATACAGCCCAAACACAATGACGTGGATATTATTATATATATATATAGTGGATATAATGACGTGGATATTAATATATATTATTTATTATTTGGAAGTTATTTCTAGTCAAAGCTTAGATGTTAAATCCTTTTGCTTTAATGACCACCAATTTAATGACATTTTAGAATCATAATGTCACAAGAACCTGAACAAATAATTCTTTTCCATTTGAAATTTGCCTAAAATAAAAAAAATCCGGTGTCAACCATTCCTGACCTTATCTCTACAACCCCCTGAGGCAATTTTCCAACACATTCAGGTCACTTTGCCATTGATTCCACACCAAAAATACTGACTCAAAACAAAGCCAATATTTGCTTGAATGTCCTTTTTTTTGGTAGGGCTATAGGGGCCGTCAGAGACAAGATTTTGTTTGGTGAGCCTCTGTTAGGACAAAGAACATGCTATAAAAGATAATGTCAATCTGGGCAATGGGCGGCTCAATGGGGTGGCTCCTATCCAGGTCCACCTGGAGGAGCTTTGGTGTACATGCAGTCTCTATCAGCTTATATGGGTAGAATGTGGTTGAATGACATATGGAATGACTATAAGGACAAAGCCTAGGACAGACAAAGAAAAGAGGGGAAATTTGTAGGATGGCTCAACTGTCCAAAGGAATTCATGTGAGGTCTGAAAATGTACTGTTATTGATTGGGGAAAATAAAAGAGCACACAAATTAGACTCAAGAGGACAGATTAAAGCATTATCTTAAATATTAAGCAAAAAGGCTGAAATAAAACAACTCGTGGCTAGGATTGGGGACTGTGTGAGCACAGGTAAGAAGGAATTTGAGGAAAATTAAAAAATCATATTCCTTCAAAACATAAAGATTGATTAGGCACTGAAAGTCAAATGTTAGGTTTCCTCCCCGTTACATTTTTTTGCAAAACATATGAGCAACTATTTCCTTTGGGGGTCGTAATTTTGAACAGCCATTTCATTCACCAACCTTCAGCATGCTCTAATAGCTAACACTAGGGTGTCCAAACCATCCACCCTACATTTCAAATAGATTTTCTAACGTTCTTTGTGTAAAATCTACTTAAAAAAAAAAAAAAAAAAAAAAAAAAAAATTTCTTTCAAAATAAAATAATGACCTTTTTATGGATTTGATTCAGCATCTCAACGCGGGCAGAAAATCAAAACGTGGGGCCGTTACGGGACATAACACAATCGACTTTCATACGCCTTATCCTATTTTCCCCAACCTAAGAATAGTCTCAGGCATCATCTGTTTTCAGGGAATTTTCTGTATTCATAATTTCTTGCTTGCATGATTTTTAAAAATATTAATTAATTGTAATATTGCTTTATTTCTTGGTTTAATGCAAGCTGTTAACATCAACACCTGCGAAGAATGTAACTGTACTTTGGTTGTAATCAGAAGCCAATTTACAGCCAACAGTTGCTAGTATAACACAATACTTAAATTTCTGTCTGCAGCTGAATTTTCATTTCATATTAAGGCACCATGGTTTATAATTTTCCATGTAATAAAAAAGGCAAATCATTATATAGGCCACTTTATGAATTCAAAAAATGAACTTTTCATGGTCATAGAACCTTTTAAGGATCAAGTATTTCTTTTTTGTATTTGTACCATCATATCTGTTTTTATACGTTGATTCAGGCCAGTGCTAGGATTAAGAGGCCACTTACTTTTGGCTAAGAAGAAAGAAGTTACTTGAATATCTTCCTATAATCAACATCCAATAATTATGATATAAAGACATCATGATTTCCATAATTGTAAGCATGGCCCAATAACCAGGTGTGTTCTGGAGGGAGGCTCTACAACCATAGATTTCGTGTACATTTGAGATTTTTTCATTCACCAGTAATTTGTTTTTTACTAATTTTCCCAGAACAAGCACATTTTACCAATGTCTTGGGAATTAACAATGCAAACCACCATTGTCTTAATATGAACAATGTTTGCTTACACATGTTCACTGTTGTTTTTTTTTTTTAAACTTATGTTTGTCCATCAAAGTTAAGATAACCACTGTTCTTTTTCCTTAAAAATTAATAAGGCTGGCAAATATTATTTGCGTGTCCTCCACCAACCAACCCTGTTTTTTAGAGTGGGAAGTTTTTACTGTACAAAAGAACAACCTACTTCTCAAATTCCATTTAAAAGTATATTCTTACTTAATTTTTACATTCTAATTATACCAAAGATATTTTAAATTGTTTCTCTTGAAAAACTTTGTGTTAAAACACAAAATTGGCATAATAGAATTGAAAAAGAGCTTTGCACTGACTGACCCTATATCCCAAATTTGTGAACGTACTCTGCGGGGCCTTATTCACACTTTTGACACTGTGACATAGTGATACATTAATCAACCTCCAAATGTTTTAGTATAAAATGTGAAAATAAAGTATTCATAATATTACAATTCATGAAAAATAAAGAAAAATAAAAACAAAAAATGCACCACATTTTTAAATCTTTACAATGAAATTCAACCAAGCTTGTCATCACCCGTTAAATCTACCTCAACTATGTTGTGCCTTGACAATGACACAACATTGTTTAGGAGGACATGGTTGATAGGCCCTTTGGTAGCTCTTCTTGTTACAAATCGCATCTGACAGTACCTTGCAGCATTTAGTACCATTGTAAATGATACACTCCATTGTCACCCGCAACGACCATATGACACTTAATTGTCACCCGACTCGCCGCCTTGTTGAAGGTTAAGACCATTATTAGGTACCTAGTTTCTTACCGTATGCCTGGAAAAGGTGACTGATAAAATTGGTGCACGGGTTCATTTCGGCTGTTTATGCAGTGATCCTGATAGAGCAAATGTACAGAGGGTATCAGGCCATATTAGGGATCGGATCGGTCATCTTGTGGGGCTTCACACTGACAGCTGGTCCTGGATTGTGAATCTGCCATAAAACCTGGGGCAGCCATTGTAATTGTGCATTTTTGGGCTTTCCAAGACCAACATCCACTCATAGGCCTGTCCCTTGTCATTAGCCGCAATATGCCTGATTAAATTAATCAGGTCACTGAGACTAATTTGACCATTTTGGCGACAACATGGTCTTCTAAAATGCTTTCTTTTGAAGAAATCCATAATTAGCCTAATTGTAAACATGTTCTTAAAACATTTGGTTACTACTCCTACTAACTACTACTGCCCAAACCTAAATGTTTAGCAAAAAAGAGTCATAACAATGTCCCAAGTAACACTGCAATTACAATTTTTAAAGTTGTTAATTTATCACAAGCAGGACTCATGAATCTGCCAGCCTAAATACCCCTAATCAGTGGACTACCACACCTTACCTCAAATCAAAACCTTTGTTTCAAAGTAATCAAATATGAATCCCATTCATTGCTGCACTAAAAGATGACAGCAAATTTAACACACAAAACAAGCTGAGAACCTTCCCATATGCATAACAAAGCGACTTATAGACACTAAATGACCCTTGCCCTCCACAACTATATCTCATACAAGAGCTAGCTCATATCGTCCGTTGTTTCAATACAATAAGCTGATCCTTAAAACACTATGCAGTGATTTGAAAAATATTTGAAATTTGCAGGAATAGCTTCAAAGTGAAGGGTAAGTCTGTAGAATTCTCATAAGTTTACCTTTTCCAGCTGTAGAATTGACGAAATGAAAACGGCGTGTTTTCCAAGATCATTCTCCATTTCATTACGTGTTATAGTAAATTTCCGTGCGGACAGTATGACTAAAATCTCTGATTCCGTCCTTATTAGGTTGCGTCTTCTGGTCTTATCATTTGCACAAGGTAGGTTAGGATACCTGTACGTGGCTGCATACAAACCTCAAAATCTGATTTTGATGATTTTTTCATTTGCTGTATAGCAATCACCTGATAGTGTCTTTACGAAAAAATTTACATACAAGCCTGTGTGCAGTGGCGTAACATGCGGGGAGGGTGCGCTTTGCAAGGAAAAAATTTGGCAAACATGCTAATCAGCAGTTTTTATCCCTCTGACCGGCAGTGGCGTAGCCTAGGGGGGCAAAGAGACGAAGGGGGGGCAGCTGCCCCCTGTGGGGAATCTTGCCCCCCTCGTGCCCCCCTGAAAAATTAGTGATTTACATAGGGGCCATATACTGAACTGACAAATTTTAATAGAGCTTGCCCCCCCTGAAAATATATGTGCCCCCCCTTTGCCCCCCCCCCCTGAAAAAAAGCTGGCTACGCCACCGCATGACCGGGAAAAATTGGGCCTTTGACCCTCCTGAGAGGGAAAATTTCCTCAGAGCGGGCAGGCCGTTACGCCACTGCTGGTTTGTCCCTGCTTGACACTCCACAATATCATGAACCGCCACAAGATCTCTCCAATATATACAATAAATCAAGGCCCAACATGCCCACTCAAGAATCCCCTTTCCATACAAGTGTTTTAACTCTTTAATGATGGCAGTCCTGTATTAGATATGGTACCTATAAGTCATGGCTTTTGGGTTTGGTCACTCATAACTAACAGCCATTAAAAAAACGCTTGTTTGGACCAATTCCAACAGGTTTTTCAAATATGGTCGCAAAAATGCATATTATTTTGTTCTAATCTTTATCTCTTGTCACCACTGCCGGACCTAGAGTTTCAAATGATGCATGTTTGATTGCACTTCTTATTGGTGCTTATGCGTACGACAAACAACCAAAGTCAAGTGCCCGGCCTCGGAAGGTACTGCATAGAAAATAGTTTCTCAACAATCTCAAAGCTTGAAGAGATCCTACCAGAGTTATTAAAAGAGTGTGTCATAGTCAGAACACAAACTAAGCTCTTTTTTATTTTTAGTGTAGCATAAACGCCTTGATTTTATTTATATCGAACCGTAAATGCGCTTTTTATGTTCTCCGTATGTGGTTCAGACCCAGAATTTAAATATTGGTAAAAATGGCAGGCTACCTAAATTTCACTCCATTAATAAAATTTTTCAGTGCAATCATTTGGTCTCTAATACGTTGCCATGGTTCCCCTTTTCTACACCAAATTCATGTTCATTATAAGAGTTGGTGTGATGCGACCTTGACGCATGCAACATTGATTGAACACTATTTCCTACATATGAAGATGCATTGTTCAGTAAATTTGGTTGTTGGTATTGATCACATAACCCTTGGGAAAAGTGCCACTTGTAAGATGTATTTTTACAATCTTGAACACAAAGGCAATCATTTTTGGCAAGAAAACCCACTAAATTGTCTTAAATCTTGAGATTTTAGCAATGCCTACACCCTGACTTAAAAATATGTTTGGACTTAATTGAATATTCCATTCCAATTCAAGTGAGGGCAAATAAAGTGTGATATCAATGAAAATGTTGACAAATTTTGGCAGCAAAACAGACTTCCTGCCGTATGGTAGGGGTCAGTTTTAAGCAAATCCTCTCAATATGGGATGCACTATTGACACGTAGCATGTTGATAAACTAGACCTAGAACTCCGATCCATGAAAAAAGTGATATTTCGAAATGCTGAATTTCTTAAGCAGAATCTGATAAGGTCCATTGGTTACTTAAGAAAGTTGTCATTATTATGCGGGGAATGGCAAATTTAAAAATTTTAGGACCAAAAATATTGTGTTCCCTTTGTTTCTATTCCAAAAAATTTTGCATTTTCTATTATAGTAAATTCCCATTCAGAATTTCTTTATTCTCCCTTAAATGCCCCCCCCCCAAAATGTGCACAAACATTTCACTAATTTGGTCATAATCTCAAGTTTGATGGTGTGAGCAGTTGGGTCAAGGATGAGGATCAGGTAGTGCCCTTTTAAAATGAGATTTTACCATCCTGGAGAAAAATTTTGAATTGTTCAGGACTGGGAAATAATGCATTTAATAATAATATTAAGCATTTAATATAGCACTCTACAAAGAACACAGCACTTTACAGAAACATTTCTTCCATCCATGACAAGATTTTTGCATGCATGCATGCATGCATGTTTGTTAATTGTTATCTGCACACTAGCCATACACCTGGAGTAAATCAGCCGAGATTGATGTCTTTATGCATTAAAAGAATTTTATTTTTTTTTTTTTTTTTTTTTTTTACTAATTTGGTCATAATCTCAAGTTTGATGGTGTGAGCAGTTGGGTCAAGGATGAGGATCAGGTAGTGCCCTTTTAAAATAAATAAATACATAGTGGGAAAATTTTCCATTCTAGAGGGAGATTTTACCATCCTGGAGAAAAATTTTGAATTGTTCAGGACTGGGAAATAATGCATTTAATAATAATATTAAGCATTTAATATAGCACTCTACAAAGAACACAGCACTTTACAGAAACATTTCTTCCATCCATGACAAGATTTTTGCATGCATGCATGCATGCATGTTTGTTAATTGTTATCTGCACACTAGCCATACACCTGGAGTAAATCAGCCGAGATTGATGTCTTTATGCATTAAAAGAATTTTATTTTAGCTTGTACATGATTGTTTATTCAATTGAATGCTTCCGAGCATGCATTCAGGCTCCTGAAATGCACATTACTATGTATGATGTTCCATCTTGCCTATCTCGTGAACACTGCTTGTCTTTCAGCCAGTGGCGTACCAATGCAGTCAATCCAGAGGGGGCAAAATTCCAAGTCGTCCCGCCAGAGGGGGCAAAATTCGCAAGTCATCCCGGTGATTTGCTCCAATAAAGTCTGAACTTGAGGAAATGCGCGCCCAAATTTAGGCTGAAATTGGTCCAAATTTCCTGAAAAACAGGGATGAAAATGCATATTTTGGTCCATATCGTCCCGCTTTTTTGAGCCAGAGGGGGCAACTTGCCCCCCTCCCTCCCCCCCCCCCTCGGTACGCCACTGCTTTCAGCCTTTCTGATTGGCTGATTACAGGTTATAGTCATTTGAATAACCAATCAAAATACATTTTCTAAAATATTTCAGACAAATCCGCTCAGTCCTATTCTTACCATGGTATTTATTTGCTCATTGATTCATAACATGCGCCTTTGACAGGTACATCTCTGGGATTAAATAATCTATGGATCCATCTCCAATGTTTGTCTAAAACGAGTTGGCGCAGCGTTTCTTCCCTCGCCTTTCACCAATGAGGTCCCGGGTTCGATCCCCGATAGAGGCTCATTCTCGGTGCTTTATGTGAATTTGGTTTCTCGATCCATACTCGTTCCCGCAGGTTTTCTCCGGGTACTCTGGTTTCCTCCTGCTTCTAAAATCAAGCTTCCTGGCATAAATCTGTTCAGGTATTATGGTTTCTCTGATGTGCTGAGCGCCTTTCATGGCTGCCGCACAGCGCCTTGAGCACGTTTACGTGGATATGTCATGTGTTAAAAATACATTATTATTATTATATTATAAAACATTGTTAGGTTTGGAAAACAAAATGCTAAAATCATCAAGTGACTATAGATTAAGCTAATGATTCTAATTCTATACAAATTGTTTAGCTTTTTGGTAGTTACGCATGCAATTAATCAGACAAATGGGCAGAAATTTATCTGTAATATGCCCATTTGGCCCTACATGTACAACTAGTATGTTTTCCATGCAAAACAAAGAACAAAACAAGTTGAGTTTTTGCCTGCAAGTGAATGGAACTTGTATGTCATGTGACTCTTGCTTAGAGTACATTGACCCAAGTTCCAAACCATGGTGCATTGTGGGAATAGATTAACACCTCTATAGACAATAGGTGCTATGATTACTGAGAATTCCGAACATACTTCTATGAACATACAATTTTATATGGTGTTAGATGTGTAAACTTTTACAACCCACAAAAATATTAAATTGAAATAGAGTAAAAATTACATTAGAAAACCATAGAAAAATAGCAAAGCACAACATGTAACTATCCAATTTAATTTACTTGAGTTATGGATATTTCAACAAAGAAAATCAAAAAGAAGGCATTTGATAATAAATGCATGTAGTTGGTTTCTAATTAACTCCAGTGAATCTAAAAGGCACTGAAAAATGCACACAATAGTGGATGTTATTTTGTTTTCACTCAAGGACATAGCTGACCAAAAAATCACAAAATAGCATTATAAAAAGAAATGCTTCAACAATAAAAATTCAGCATTTTCTATGATATACCAAACGGTTAATATTACAAGAGAATGCAGTACTCAATCCTTAAATTTGTCTATCAAACATTAAACCATTACAAATCTAAATCTCCCTTCCAAGAGTAACTACAACTCCAAGATACATGCAGGCAATACCATGCAAGCATTAGTTTCTCCCCTTGGCTCAGACTCAGAGTTAGATTTTAAGAAATTTTAAGGGCCAGAAAATGTTTCCTTTTGATGTTATGAACAGAAATTTAAAAATGTAATTTGTGTGTGAGTTACCGAGTCTTATAATAGACTTGCGCTTAAATAGTAGTGCATCAAACCAATTGGATAGAATTCATAATATTGGTAGAGAAAAATTATTTGCTGAAACAAACTAAATTTGATGAAATGACCAGTGACCCTTCAAGATTATATTATTCCTGACCAATCCCCTTCATTCCGTTTTCCCATCTGCCTTTCTCATTTGAAAATTACAAGGTAAACCATAGTACTTATTACATGTTACTATAATTATGCTATAGTGCTGAGCCTAGCATAACAAAGACTGTTTCCAAAGGGACCACAATAAAAGGTTTCTTTTGTCTACTAAGATTAATTTAAAAATGCATGTATTCAAAAGGGTACTCGACAACATCTTACATCTAAACTAATAATATGTATTTTATGGTGAAATATTATGGGTAAAAAATCTGTTTTTGCATGCAAGATATTAATGATTCTGCCTCTGGAAGGTCACCAATTTCAATTGAAAATAAAATTTTTAAAAATAATTATAAAATACTCAACTTGTACATTCATGCTCTCCTGAATTTCTAATTTACAAAAATTGCTATTTCGAAATAAATTTAAAAAGGATATACTTTATAAAAATTATTTCAAGATAATATAGAACATTTAAAATGTCATTTACTTCAACCAACACAGAACATTTTACCTTTATTTATAATATAAAATGTAATAAGTGCCATTTTTATTACGCTAAAAATGTACGCTTTATCCAGATCTCAAATTCATCATGTACCGAGCTACCGAGCTTCAGGGCTTCTACACCTTCATTAAGAATGATAAAGCTTGGGAAAAAATTATAATCCCTGAGCATAAATCCATATCATCTCTGCAATAATAACAATCCCGAAGCAAAGTCCCACATAGGGTTTACACCTGTACTGCCTCAGCTCGGTATTGTATATTGCACTATACTGCATTATAAAAGGAGTTATTTTCACATTACATTTTTTTTAAATTGTCAACAATAGTGGTCATTGGGCATGTTATTTTTGGCATAATTATATTATACCCTTTGCACCTTCTGTGCCATGTGCTCTATTCTGTTAAAGGAATAACAGCATGTTACACAGGTGCGAAGGGTACAATGTAAATATGCCTTATATTTTATGGGATCTTATGCTATTAATTTAGAACATTTTTTTTTTTTTTTTTTTTTTTTACATTAGTAATCCATGTGTTCCAAATCTTACATGCAAATTCGGTCGTATCTGTAAGAAATTTGCAATTTTGTATTTTCTCTCCGTAAACGGACAGAAATTACAGCAGAGTGGCCTATGGAACCGTGGGAAACAAGCATTTGCTCATAACACAAAAACGCAAAGTCAGGATCACCAAAAACGGTGAATAAGTTTTCTCAAGGATATCTAGTGAAGAATGAATAAAACAGAAGGTGCTGGAATCACGAAATGCACCTTTAATTGTCCAAGCAAAAGTTGTGTAAGTTATACTTCACCTAAATAAATGTGACTGAAAGCACTCACACCAAATTACCTTTTATCGTAATTCAAATAAATATTAATTATTTTCATTATTATACTCATTCCCCTCTTTGCTGGACAGATTTCATAATCCTTTTGACCAAACTGTATTCACTATGAGGTTGAACTTGACCTCTATTCCATAACAGAAGTACTATTGCTATACTTTGTCTCATCTAAAGTTGAAGGTGACGTCATTATGCGTCCTTGCATTCCCACTAGCGTCTCGATCGTGCCGCCTTTATTCGCGTGCGTATCATGCTCTGATTCCAAGCATAGCGCGCGCGATTCATGGGTGCGCAACATAAAAGTCGCAGTGACGTCACCTTCAACTTAAGATGACACAAACTATATAAGTCGCATTCACCTAATGAAGTGTTCAGATATTAAAGCGCATTCACCCAGAGGTTTATAGCATGAGTTTAACCAGCTGTGAGGTGTAATTATAATTATGCTTTTTCAAAGGTCATGCTCCATCGTTTAGTGAGTAAACTATAGTGTGCTTAGAAAATTGAAATGATAGGTTCCTTGAAACCGGTACCCAGAATGCGTGTGGGTGTAAATTGTTATTTCTGTGTTGTTTATTTTTGCAAAAGATGTAAACAAAATTACCAACACGAAATCATGATTATAAGGACAAAAAGTATTAATGATTGTAATAAAGTTATGTTTGTTGTAGATTTGTGAGAAAAGTAACTCATGCAATTAAAAAATATTGAAGATCACGAGCATGAAAATATTGGTACGGTACATACATTTTATGTCAAGGATGTGCATAGAAAATTGAATTCAGTCCTGAGGCAAACATGCTTTTTTTTTTTTTTTTTTTTTTTTATATCATCTGAACCGTTTACATTAGTAATCCATGTGTTCCAAATCTTACGTGCAAATTCGGTCGTATCTGTAAGAAATTTGCAATTTTGTATTTTCTGTCCGTAAACGGACAGAAATTACAGCACGGTGGCCTATGGAACCGTGGGAAGCAAGCATTTGCTCATAACACAACAAGTCAGGATCACCTAAAACGGTGAATAAGTTTTCTCAAGGATATCTAGTGAAGAATGAATAAAACAGAAGGTGCTGGAATCATGAAATGCACCTTTAATTGTCCAAGCAAAAGTTGTGTAAGTTATACTTCACCTAAATAAATGTGACTGAAAGCACTCACACCAAATTACCTTTCTGAATTCAAATAAATATTATTTTCATTATTATACTAATTCCCCTCTTTGCTGGACAGATTTCATAATCCTTTTGACCGAACTGTATTCACTATGAGGTTGAACTTGACCTCTATCCCATAACAGAAGTACTTTTTGCTATAAGTCACATTCACCTAGTGTTCAGATATTAAAGTGCATTCACCCAGAGGTTTATAGCATGAGTTTAACCAGCTGTGAGGTGTAATTATGCTTTTTCAAAGGTCATGCTCAATCTTTTAGTGAGTAAACTATAGTGTGCTTAGAAAATTGAAATGATAGGTTCCTTGAAACCGGTACCCAGAATGCGTGTGGGTGTAAATTGTTATTTTGTGTTGTTTATTTTTGCAAAAGATGTAAACAAAATTACCAACACGAAATCATGATTATAAGGACAAAAAGTATTAATGATTGTAATAAAGTTATGTTTGTTGTAGATTTGTGAGAAAAGTAACTCATGCAATTAAAAAATATTGAAGATCACGAGCATGAAAATATTGGTACGGTACATACATTTTATGTCAAGGATGTGCATAGAAAATTGAATTCAGTCCTGAGGCAAACATGCTGTTAGTGCATTTTTTACTTTTGTAAATTTTCCAGGCTTTGAAATTTGGGAATAATTAAACTGCAATTTTTTGGGACAACTCACATTGACAACTATGTATTTTTTAAATCACAAAAATTTTGGAATCAAGAAAGTGCCATTTCCGGCATTGATAGTTTGTGAAAATATCAAGACACAAAAATAGCATTTTGTGATCTGAATGCCCAGCAGTGACACGATGCATACATGTATACATTTTGATCCTTTTCTCTCTGAATCACTCACAAAATAGCCAAAAATTCAGCTACACTCTCTACAACAAGCCAGGCAAATGACTCATAGCCGGCATAAATTACACAGAAAAACGGTACATATGGGCATTGGCCCTGCATTATTTATCCAGCCAAAACACATGACGACGTGCTAACATGGTGTGGAATCCAGCGAGCGCCGTGCATTAAGTCGTTTCTAGTTCTTTGAGTGCTTTTCATTTTCGTTTATTATTTGATGATTGATTTAAGCCATTACATCTTAAAAATATGCTTTGATGGATAAGTAGTACTGACTTTGCCCTATGTTTTGAGTGGAACTCAATTCAATTCCACATCGGTGATTACATTATCTGAGCGACTACAAGCATACATATTTTATAATACAAGTTCTAGAAATAAGGTCAGTTTTAAGCACACATTAAAATATTTGGTTACAACTATTATGGGATGCTTGATCGTATCAATAGTCAGTCACATAAAGAATAGAGTTGGAGTACTTCATTTCTGCAGTTTAGAATAAGATTCAAGGTTAACCTTGTGGGTAGTACACCAGCTAATATGATGGGTAGCTACTTATTATATGATATCAGACATCAGAGAATTGGGTATGAAAAGTTTAAAGTGGTAAGTCCTGAGGGGTGTAAAGTATGCAATCAACCCGCCACCAGAATAAATTTCAAGAGATTAACCTTCAAGTTACTGGACAGTTTTTAAACTAAACATAGTTGAGTTTAATCCCCACCCCCATAGATCATTCAACAAAATGAAATGGGCATACTATAGTCCCAAAAAAGCTCACAATTCACATTAATCTAATGAACAGTTGACAAGTCAATTTGGGCTTGCATTTTGTAAAAAAAAAGTGTTACCTTCCAAAATACACAGTATAATTGTATCTATTATCCAACGCTGTTTCATTGCCATACAATAGGCTTCAACGGTGCAATATAATGCATTATGACTCGTGACATGTTATCCCTCCACATTTCAGCTGTAAGTTAATTCTCTCCAGTTTCTGAATTTAAAGTGGAAAATTAGCGGATTAAATTTCACTTTCTTCTCACAAGCAACAAGGGAGTAGCAAACTACCAACTATTGTAATGTAAATAGAAAGGCTGATTTGACTATAATTAATGTTTGTTTTCAAACATCTAAACTAAAAAACCCAATGAAAATTCCATAAACCGTTCACTTTAAAAATTTAAAATGATAGTTTTCACATTTGGTAGCAAGCAATCTTCAGATACCTCTTTAAGTACAATCAAATCCCACCAGTGGCATTTCATCAGAGATTTCAAAAATATTTTGGTTTTAATTCAAGACAGGTTCAACTAAAATAATGTTTAGTTACCGAACTGCTCAGATGGAACAGATTTTACTTTTTGATTTGTAAAGGTAGTCTAACAGTACCATAGAATGAAGCATACTGGATGGTATAACAAAATGTCACATCAGGATTTTGTTTACAATGTGTGATAAGCGAATTACTTTTGCACTCTATATACTCTATATGCAATGAAATTGAAAACCAAAGATTCTTTTATGTGGAAGAAAATGGCCGTAGGCAGAGTTCTTCAGTTACATACATTCTCAATCTGCAACAGTTCATTAAAATCAAGTCACTTCTTATTTAGAAAATACAACCACGTTTTTAGATGTCAAAGATACAGACTAACACAAGATCAATACATGCTAATACTGATGTGCACGTCAAGAACTGTGTCCTCTGGTGGATGAGAATATTGTAAATAGGTCCAATCACCTGACAAAGTTCATAACAACCAGTAAACTATGTATTAGAAAATACAGCGCCTGGTTTTTGATGATGATAATGATACCCCCCCAGAAAAACACAAGGTCAGCACAATGGTAACACAATACATGCAATTCTTGGACTGTGTTCCTGGTGGATGAGAATTGACTTAAGCCACCCCAATGCTGTGATTATTCAAGCCGTCTTTTAGAAGTGCCCTTCCTTCAGTGCTTGGCAAGCTGCCTTGAAGCTTAGATAGGCATCTCGTCATTCAAAGGCTACCCAGGCTTCACGGGCTGAGATAATATCATGCTGCCATATTTTGGAAAACTTATGCTTTTTTTTCTCCACCTTATTTAGCAATAAAGTTTCCCCTAAAAACATCGAAGATTCATGCATGTGTCCTGCAGCCATATCCATTTTCAGAATCCAATAACCTTAAAGCAAAATAGAAAAGGTAGATTTTTTTCCAAAGGAAAAAGTGTCTTTTTTACACACCCTCGAGTAATAATCGGTGTCAGTTGTTCATATTAGTGATTATCAAATGTTTGGGTTTGTTTTATCTAAAAAATGTAGTGGTTTCTATTTTTTTAAGATTCCTTTTCATTTTATACCAATCTTAACCCCCTGGGTCTACCCCTTCCTAAAAGGCATCTCTGATTGGTCAGTACATGATATATCCAAATATAACATTTGATAACCCAATCAAAATAGACCTGCACTATATCTGTACAAAAAACATTAAAGTTTTTTTTTTTTTTTTTTTTTTTTTTTTTTTTTTTTTTTTTAAACCAATTAAAATTGGCCGGTAGATCTTAGGGGTATAAAACAACCAAATATGGAAAGCGAATTGTTGAAAGTATACAAAATAAATAATTGATAAGTATTTCTAGGTAATATTAAAAATTCACATCCGTAATAATAGGAAATTGACAATAAGACACTGAAACGCATAACAGAGAGCTAGGAATTGTCAATTATTGCCTTAAAATGAAAGGGAAGTCCAAGCGTACAAATTTATATTGACTATTCAGTACTTAAGTGCCAGAGATGGACAGAACACTTAAAATGTTTATTTTCATCTAAATAATGATGGATATGATTAAAATGTAATAAGAGTTTTTCTGCATGTCTGTCATGGATACTGCAGATTACAGAATAAACACCATATACACAAAAGTCTTAGCTCAAATTCACACCTAAACACATATACCCTCCTCACATAAATGCACACTCACACATTCCATCACATGTGCATACACACATGGCATAGATTACACATACGCAACATACTACATACGCACAAATAATACACATGCATACGCACATTCGCACGCACAAAACCTTTTACAGATAATTCACTGGAAAGATAGCAAGATTGGGGAACAAAGCTTGGGACTTGGGGGGCGGGGGGGGGGGGGGGGGGGGTGGTAAGGCTCTGTTTTGGAATGTTTTATGAAATTTGTATAATTTGAATGTCAAGGAGGAGAACACCTTCCCCTTCTCCCATGGTGCTAAAAATATTCATGCTTGCGGGCCAGACGCACCCTCTTTTGCTATGTTTGCTGTACATTTCAAAAACTGTTCAAGGGCCAATTGCAACCACCAAAGCTTCATGGATGTGCATGTGTACCACCCAGGCATCCATGCACACTCCTCACATGCACCTACACACAGCCCCACACATGTGTACACATTCACATACAAACCTATTCTCCAGCATGTTTAAAATTATGATTATCAATCAATAAGAGTCATTTGAGGATTTTTGTCAGTGACAAAAAACCACCTCACTTAGCAAGCAACGCCCCATTAAAGCTTGCTACATTGTTAATAGCAATTGCAATTCTTATCAGTTCAAACATCAAAATTAGAGACAAAAAGCACTGCTGTATTATCTGATACAATCATATGAAATGCATTAAGCTCACAGGATGTTACGACTCTTACATATCACATGTTTCACTGAAAATAGAAAAAACATTGAACAAAAATATTGTTAAAACATTTTTAATTTTTTAGGTTTTTTCTTTTTTTAAATTTTACTTACACTTCATCTTTTATTTTCAAATTTGTTGGGGGACATGCAAATTTTTTTTAACAGAAGGGAGGGGAATGTGAAATTTTTCACCAAGAAAAGTTGAAATCCCCATTAACCCTGGTGTAAATAATGACCACGCACTGCAGGCAGTATGAGGGGGTGGGGGTGGGTGAGGGAGGGGGTCAATTCAACACCACCAAAGGGGCAAAAGGTCCACTTTTGAAGAATTTTATAAAAAGTCCAAAAAAACAGATTATACTATGACAAGTCAGGTCCACTTTTTGGTGGAGAGGTTCAAAATGTTAAACCATAAGGGGGTTTGGTCACTTTTACGAAAAAAAGGTTCACTTTCATGAATCAAACCCCCCAAAAAAATGCCGCGTACATGAAATGAAACACAAATTCATGCCTATTTGTTTGCAGTGATTGTAAACCTTCGGTAAAAGGTTCATTTTGTGATCTTACGGTTCCACTACAACATATCGTCAAGATTTTTCAAATTTTGTAGTCAATTTGATGGTTTTAATTAGTCACCAAGTTAGAGGGAACGTACTACACCAATGCAAAAAAACTATCTTCACTGTTAATGCTTACGGTGCATTTAGTGACTCCAGCAACTTCCATTATATTCATGGCTCACTAGATATCTTGACAAAAAGCTTATAGTTGATTCCAATCTTGTGGTTTTGTGTTCGGAACAAATGCGTGTTTAACAGAACCATAGACCTGACTATGCTGTAGTTTGCTCAAAAATTGCTTAATTTTCTTACAGACACAATGATGTTGCCATGTAAGATTAATGGTTCAGAGGGATTTTTATTATTATTATTATGAGGTTGTGGAAATACCCCTTTAAAAATTGAGTATCATTATTTTGACACCAGCAATCATACTCAAGTGTACCAAACAACAGTAACATAAATTTCAATCATGAATAATATTAATTAGAAATCATGAATATTATAATCATGGAATGATAATTTCATGAAATATTATAAGCTAATTACTAAATCAGAATAATAAATCATGAATAAGAATAAAAGTAACATGAAAAATAATGGAATATAATTATAATGAATAGATAATCATGAGTAACAATAACACTACTATCAATTTTGGACATAGCAAATTTGCAAAGCTATAAGCAGCCTATGGGACCTACAACCAGTAATAAAATAATAAAACGCTATTGTTGTGTGGGCGTTTTATTCACTGCTTTTGTATTTCCAAACAAAAGGTGGTAGGTTCGACAATTTAAGTAACATCTATCACATCTGGTATTTAATATATATATTCACCCAAACAATATTTACGGACAAATTTGTTGAGGAGCCCCATAATTAGCACAACAAATTTGGAATTTCTCCCAAAGCACTCCATCCACAACTGAAAACATTTAGAAACCCTCGATCGGGAATCATGATATGAAGATATTACAGCAAATCAAAAACCATGTTGAACACACCCACGATGTATTTATCCACCCAAAAAATACATGCATATCGCATGCAATACAGGTGCGTTCAATATTGCTCATTAACAATGGCAATAGAGAGAGTGAGAAAACCATGGCAATCAATAGTCATGAATATAATATGCAAGCTGTGCAACGTTAATTCATATTGCCATTTCAGAAATCATTAGAAAGTCAGGTATTTTGCATGTACCATGTGCTACCAGGCGAGTGTAGTCATTGTATTTACAGATAGCATGAGGAATGGGAAAAGGGAAGTAGGAAGAGTATAGCTTTAGTTGAGTAAGCTGAAAGGGACTGTTGGCCATGAAATTTCATAAGAAGGTGAAGTCTTTCTGTTAATTTGAATAATATTGAATAGTACCTGTGTGTGTAGCTTTTTGCCGTGTATGATTTCATTGATTCTGTCATAAAGTAAATGCATAAAGTAAATTTTAATCTTTTTGTGAACCAGGATGTCTATACATCTTTCAACCCCATATAGAATTTTTACCAATTTTACCATTAATTTAGAGGTGCAAAAGATTTTCAAAGCATAGTGTATCACATGAAGTGATTTCATAGATGACACTCAATGGATTTCCTAAGTTGCACTTGAATGTTTTAGTAAAAAATTAATAAAATTAAAAAACAAAAGGTGAATTGGATTGCTTATAAAACCATAGGATTATTACAACTGATTTTTTTTTATTTGGCTCCATACAAATTAGAATTCTCACAACTTATGTACTAAATAAAAAAACAATTCTCACCCTAATTCAGTTGGGGATATTTTGATAGAGAGCTCAGTGCCAAAATTGGCATTTTCATTTTTAAAGGCACGCCCGATATGTGAAACCTCTTGCTAAATTTAACTTGCCCATTACCCTGTATTTACCCTGGAGAAAAACTCTAAAAATGTAACTCAAATTCTTGAACAAAATCTCCACTGACTTGAGAGAGCTCTTCTTGTACACTATATCCCAGAAAAAAAAAGCTTCAGGTAACTCCCTGAGCACCTTTCTTACAGTACCTCCAATTGGCTCATTACATGATATATACTTTGTCTCACTCAAGTGAAGGTGACGTCATTATGCGTCTTTGCATTCCCACAAGCGTCTCGATCGTGCCGCCTTTATTCGCGTGCGTATCATGTTATGATTCCAAGCATAGGGCGCGCGGTTCATGTCTGCGCAACATTAAAGTCGCAGTGACGTCACCTTTAACTTAAGATGAGACAAACTATAGTATGTTATCACCTCTGAGTAACCAATCAAAATAGACCTTCTATACATCGTAACAAAACCGTGAATCTTTTCTTACAATGTCTCCTATTGGCTCAATACATCAGATAGCCCACTGTTTAACCATACAATCAGCCAGTAGACATCTGAGGGTTAATATCTTCTTTTTATTGATCTCTATATTCAGTCTCATTTTTAACTTTTTATGGCTCAATTTTATCATGAACTGGCACCAACCTGGCTATAAGGACACAGCTGTTTTTTTTTTATCATACACAGAATTCACTTCAATGTTTTTGCTACTAACTACAATTACAGTTTCTCCAATAACTGTTGGTATTTTTGGAGGGACATACTATATACCTTCTTTAAAAATAGATAATAACTTCGCAGACATTCTTGCTCACGAACCTCTCTGACGAGTACATGCATATACTATGGCTTCGGGGTTCTGGGCTGTAAAATTTTTGTTTACATTCACTATTGTCATACTCCCACCCTAAAAATGGAACTAAAATATGACTGTCCTGATGTAGTGCAAGATATATCTGTACTTTATTTCATGATTTTATTATTTTATAACATTCATTCTATGAATAATAAGGTCAGTATTGACTAATGAATGTTTTTTATGTCACAAGAAATAAAAATGTTAACAGAATCAGATTTCAAATCTGACCCATTCTGAATAATTTCAAGGAGTCCGATCCACAAACAGCTCAAAACAATGCATCCCACAATCACGCTTCCAATGGATGCCTGCAGTAAATTCCTTCTTTCTCCGAGTTTTCCACTTGAGTTAGCGGCCGTTAAGTGCTGCCAACTACACGAGACGTCTATTAACCACCATCCTGGAATCCCGTGGCTCATGTACACCGTCACCAAAATGGCGGAGCAAATAAAGTCACGTCCATTTAGGCAGCACACATGTGAGTGGCGTGAACCACGTACAGTGTTTGAAAGATGGCACAAAGATTGAATGGGCAATTTTTTATATTTACTGTAGTGCACGATGCAGTGGGAAATTGGGGTCCGAGTAAAGTGGCTCGTTTATTTTTTCTTCATTTTTTCCCCTGACGATGTGCAATTTGTGTGGGTTGTCATGCATACAGTCAGTCTCTTGTCTTGGAGATGAAGGTATACAATTCTAGTGAAGTATTTCCAAAATAAAGAGTATGTTTTGGTTGATAATGAAAGCCTCAAAGCCACTCCATTATTACTTATTACATACTAGCTACTATCAACATTTCTTGTTTTACAGTGATTGAACACAGAAAAAAATACCCTGGGTATTCTCAAATTACAAAATTCATTCAGAGCTATTCAGTGAATATGATATTGATCAATAATAATTTGCTGACTGAACTGTATGCAGGGATGAGAATAATAATGGTGCTTACAAGGTTCTTTAATACACAATACCCAAGTACAAAGTTCCTTCATATTAACCATAACATGCCGCAGTGTTTTAGCATGAAATAACTATAGTGAAACCAATCCATAATTGACATAAACCTGCTCTCCAATCAACCTTAAGTACCATCTAACATCTTTGGGAAAAATTGCTGCTCATCCAATATTGCAGCGCCTGAACCATGGCAGTTACACTTTCACTTAGCTGGGGAAGTGCTTAAAAAGCCGCATCAGCACACCATATTATTAGGAGTGGTGATTTTACGCTGGGGTTTTTACTGGGTAGGCAAATATCAACTATCACCTGGCCACCATAAATGCCAATGTTAAACCATCACTTTCATTTCTAGTTAATAATTGATACACCGCTACCATGTCATACTATCGTTGTTCAGACGACAGGGAAAGGATCTGATTGTGGACTGGGCATTAGTAGATGTGACAGTTCAAAAAGGGGCTCAGCTTTATAGCAAAGGATAGAATTCAGAGGACAGTACACTTGAGAAACAGAAATAATATCCAGTTTATTCACTGCTGAAAAATAAACTTGAATTTTCATAAGCTATTCAATATTTACATAACCAGCTGATATAGTATATTATTCCCATCAATGAGTGTACATGTGAGAACAAAAGTATTAAATTGCAAGATTGGGATGAGTTCTGTTCATTTCGGTCTTTTGTCACTATATTATGTGACAAGTGCAATATTTCTCAAAATGATTTAAAAATCCCTGAATTCCCTTTGAAGTCCTTCCCCTGGTGGCTTCTGCATGCAAAAGTCAGTGTTCACTTGAGCGTTTATCCCCGAGTGCATACCTCCAAGGTTTGCCAGAAATTTTTTTTCCATGCATTTTACCAATTCTGACAATTTTGTTTGAAATTTTGATAACTTTGCTCATAGGTATCATTTTCACACATTCAAAATATAGGGTTCACCAAATGCATGTGCCATCTGATGTTGCAGTTTGTTAAAGGGGACAAAGATCACACAAGGTTACCAAGATGACATGAAGGTCACCAAGGTGACATGAAGTCACCAAGGTGACATGAAGTCACCAAGCTGACATGAAGTCACCAAGGTGACATGAAGTCACCAAGGTGACATGAAGTCACCAAGCTGACATGAAGTCACCAACATGTGCATCACTATCTAGGGACCATTGTATCCAAGTGTCAAAAAATGTGCACAGTTACATGTATGTGCATGGGCCACTTATGTTTTGGGTTAAAATTTGGGTCAACATTTTTACCAGACAATGTATACGCAGCACACTACCAAAGCAATCCCTACGCGCCACTTGATTCGCAGATGACAAACAAACTGGTGAAGTACAGGAGAAGGGAATTTTTTAAAACTTGGCCCCGTTTAAAAGAACCTTGCTTATGTGAATTGTCAAATTATTTACACAACTGTGTACTGCTATCTACTGTAGACAGCAAAGCAAAAGCAACAACCTGACACTAATTGGTCAGTTTAAACAAAAATATCGGAACAACATGTATTATAACTATAATCTTGCCCGAGACTTGGGTCAAATCCCACCATGACCTGTCGCTTTTGGCTGCAGTTTTGTAA
The DNA here is from genome assembly GCA_023653785.1 of Ophioderma brevispina. Classification (NCBI taxonomy): domain Eukaryota; kingdom Metazoa; phylum Echinodermata; class Ophiuroidea; order Amphilepidida; family Ophiodermatidae; genus Ophioderma; species Ophioderma brevispina. The sequence goes on from JAMKCH010060345.1 coordinate 69,548, forward strand.
TTCTTATTACTATTGATAAAATACATTTGCCTAGGATAGAAAAAAAAACATCCTGAGAAGTTGAATCAATAAGCACCCCACCAAGCCTGGTTTAATTTCACAATAAAGGTGAACAAAAACGTCAATATTCAGGATATGAGACATTATCTTTGCAACATTATACTTCTCGTCCATCGAGTGCTTTCCCAAAATCTCGAGCACGCTGGTCGAATCTGTCCACCAAGATAAGCAAACTTCAATTCCGAGCGTATATGATACCGGTTGCAAAGAACACTACGTTGATATTAAAAGAAAACTTTCGGCCATGAAAGAAAGGTTCTGGATACGCACCCAAAGATGAGACCACCTGTCTAGAGGATATTAGCAATTATGTGTCGCTGTCCCGTGAGAATCGCCGCTACGAATATTACAGCATCGCAGAAAAAACATGATTGACCCAATTGGGCTATGATTACCATGTGGGTTATTGTAGTATAGTATTCCTTGGTCATTTATGGTCTTTAATTTTTTTCCTATGACTGAATGAACTTCAAATTAAATCATGAGATGTATCCCAGTATGTTTTAGTCATGGTGAAGTACTGATAAGGTTAATATATGCATTTTTTTAAATAGTTCAAAGTGTATTCACCCTATTTTAACCTTAACCTTCAACACCATTTCCTCCTGGTAAGTTTTATGTATTTTGTAGACTTACATCAAATTTTGATGGAAATGGAAAATGGCTAATTTTTAATAATTCATATTTCATATTATATTTGACATATTTTGACAATTAAAAGACCGTTTTATACTTGATTTTGACAGTTCTTACCAATAGGCATGAACATTTGAATATAAAAATTGCACCAGCCCCCCCCCCCAATTAATCCCCCCCCCCCACAATTTAGCTAATTCATAAACACCAGTCCATAACAAAGAAACCCTTCCCCCTGGGAATGGATAATGTAAGAATCCAAAATTAAGACTGTAATTATTTATCGGTCAATCATGCATCTGCCATGCATGAAAGATAACTATGCCATAGTACAAACAGCTTATCTGTTGGCCAGAAAATCCCACATTTTTGTCTATTTTAGTGGTGGTGACAAATTTACTATTTTTCATACTACAAATTCACAAATTCTTCTAAGGAAACTATCTTGATGGTAAAAACGTATTGAATTTGTGAAATTTCACCCCCCTCAAAAAAAAATGGGTCCTTCAGAAAGTGCTAGAATTCCTGATATAAAGTCAGCTGTATTCCTTTGTGTATCAAACTAAAAGCCTAAATAGTTCATAACAGAGTGTCAAATATTAATACATCCTGAAGTCGGGCACCTAATTTGTACCCCAGGATGACAAAATACTTATTTTTGTTAAGGTCTTTTATTGATAATTACTTACGTCTTGAAATTTTGATCATATAAGTGGGGCTAATTATACTAATTACCCAGCCATGCACTAAACAAGCCACAGGGAGGATGCTTGCTACATACAATCCCACTATGAGAGCCATGGTTGTTAGGGGTTTCCTTTATTTAACAGAGAATTTGCAAGTCTAATTCTAAACTTAAGGTCCTCCTTCCTTTAAATATCTAGGTCTTTGGTGGTTATTAATAAACCAAGCCATAATTCTTGATTATTTAGGACACTTACATTAAACACCCATGTCTTAATAACTCTCAATGTCTTCTTGAGAATATTAATTATTCCACATGACTCACAATTATCGCCATTTTAGTTGTGCTTATTACTTGAGAATTTGTTTTAATTAGATTACTTTAAATTTTAATAAAGAATGTTTGATTTTTAATGTTCATAATGCTCATTAAAGAAATTCTCTACACACGGCAATTATCATTTATCAATGCTCCTGCTGAGAAAAAAAATGATTACTGGATTATGGACTACCGAATGCCACAAACTTGGATATCCTTAGGCCAAAAAAATTGAAGGGACCATTCCTAAATTTGCCACAAAGTGTACAAGTAGAGTAATGGCAATTTGAAATTGGCTATTCTGAGAACTCCCGATAATCCTTGCATTTGACCTCCTCACATAAGAAAAACAGGATGCACCGATGATTCATACCACGTATGAAATATCAATGAACGAGAATTCTACTCAAATCTTACAATGAGATTTTGTGTGTGCATCGTGATTCCCCTATTTTTTTCCCGTCTTAAAGCCAAACGTAGAAGATGCCAGACTATTAAGAGGGGTTTAGTTTTCAAAAATCGGGCCATTGTTTTGTTTGGGGTCGCTGTGAGGACATATTATCCTTTATGGAGCGTTTCAGGATAAATAGCCAACGGACAAGCAACTAGGATATGACTTATCCGATGTATACATGTGCAATATTGTAAAATAACAATATTATTGCAGGGTGATGTGGCGTGCAAATTTTTGTGTATAATTTACAATGGATAGAGCCATAGGGTTAATTAAAAATTTTGCCAACAATTCAATTTAAGAAAACCAAATTTAAAATCATCTCTTCGTTACACAGCCATGTAATGTTATTCAAGGCCAATTTTTAAGTTTGCCTCCAAGAAAATTACAAAATTAATTTGTCTTGTTTCTTGGGCGAATAAATAACCAAAGTGGAAGGAATTTCTTTTATTATGACATTTTAAGCACCACATTTGGGGGGGGGGGGGGGAAAATTCTCAAAAATATCAAAAACATCAAAAAATGAATGAAAATCGTTAAACGCTATATGCCATTTCTGAGACACTTGCGCGGCCTCCTCTAATTTCAAACATCAACATTCTCCCTGCAAAGCGTCCCATCTCTTTAAATTATCATTTTTTAGTATTAATTTGTGACTGATGAATTTCTAGATATTTGTGAGAGCACCTTAATTTTCACCAAATGGAGACTAGGACGTTTCATGTTGTGCTAAATTTCTCACTTGTCCATCACAGTGCTATATACTTTCAATGTCTTGAAAAAAAATCTTGCAGGTTGATTTTCGCAGTTGAATTATTCACGAAATTCGCCCCAAAACTAAACTTTTGCTGTGAAAATTACCCCACCATTTAAAATCATGATATAAGTGAAACCCTGACTTTCTGATATTTCTGATACATGTATTCCAATTATCAAAACAAAAAAAGCTCTACGAATGACTTTTCAAAACACTACTAATAGCACCAATCTGGGCTTATCGAATGTATGTAAGGAATAACTCATATTTAATCTGATATCCGACGACACTAGAGTTGACCATAAACCACAAAGAAAGAGAAAAAACGATGAGGGTTATGAAAGGTTTGTGGCCAATGTTGTTATGTACTATTACATTTCATGGTTAGGGATGCCTCTTTTTATGGTCTCAAAAGTCGAGAGATAATGTGGTGCAGAGAGCATTCGGTCCAGGGTTTGTTGTCAGGTTCGATTAAGTTTTATTTTGCTTTGTCTCTGACTGGAAACAAACTATAATTATTCATTCTAACTTTTACATTTAAAAATTCAAAAACACATGACAAGAACTGAAACATCAGAAGAAATTATTAAATGTCAATTTGATGCAAGTGTATTGGGGTTACCACTGGCAGGCCGGTGCGGCCAAAGGGGGGGGGGGCAGAGTGACCCCTCTGAAAGAAATCTTGAGGGGGAAAATCGGAGGAAGGGGACATAGAAGCATGGATATTTAGTTAACATCAGCCCTTTTCTTTCGGTCTTTTCCCTGCAACCGGAAATTTTTGCCTTGTGATGTGGACATTTGTTGCACCTACCGGGGAATTTCCCCCTCAGAAACACCGGGGTGGATAGCGCCCCTGTAGTGGGTATATTGTACTTCAAGAGGACGAACTTTAAAAGTTTGCAATTCATACAAAATGACGGTCTTGGTCTGAATGCCATTTTGAGTTTCACTAATTACAAGTATTTAAAATACTTGATTTTAAACAATTATTTGATGTTAGGCGTATGAAAGTCGATGTTATGTTTCCCGGTAACCAGCCGCGTTACGATCTTTTTGACCGTGTTTGGTTGAGATGCTGACATCCTTAAAAAGTCAGGATTTTGTATTTTAAGAAAATACCAATGGTTTTGCTTCTTGTGATCACATCTTGTGAATGTGATTTTAGCCAATTTTAAATCACAGAACAGTTGCAAAATCATTTTTAAATGTAGGTGGTGATTTGACACAATATTGTAGCTATTAGAGTTTGCCGAAGGTTGGTGAAATGGCTGTTTCTTCCAAATTACGAATAATGAAATGAAAAATGAAATAGTTGCCTCATTATGATTTGCAATAACCTTCCATCCCCACAGGCAACCATTTTGCTCACACATTTTCAGATTATTTTTTAAAATTTCAAAATTTATGCCCTTTTCGTGAACAATTTTTGAACCTGCATTAAAAATTGCACTCCAATGAGTCCAAACAAGCCTTGTCTTAGGTCAGTGTTTTTAGATTTCCAGGTAACCTGCAGCCTCACACATCTGGGACATCATCTAAACAAACAAACAAATGAACTAAATTGGGAACCCATGAGAACCAGGGAGAAAAAGGAATGAATCCACTTTTGTATTTTGAAAATGGTTGCCAGTAGCAATTTTTCTGTGAAATGGTCCAATATGACAATCTTGAAACTCATTAGCCCAAACACTCCTCCACCAATTTCATAAGAAACTCTAGTCCTAATCCTAATACCACAGAATATCATTGGACTGCCAACCATCAACCCCATGCAAAATGTCTTATTTTTAGAACAATTTTAAGCAGTGGTGACACGATTTTGACAACTGATAAGTAGGGACATGCAAGGGCTATTATGCAAAAATCAGAAGTCCATTGTGGGAATCTTGCCATATAGGCCTACAAAGTTCATGATTTGTATGTTATAGCGCCCTCTATATGTCCATTCTCCATAGAAAGACGTAGAAAACTAGACTTAAGAAAAATCATTTGACCGTAATGAAATTTCGTAAAAAATTACACAGGATGTATTAAGTGGACTAAATAATCCATATCAGCTGTCAAAATTGTGTCGCCGGCGATAATTTTTGTTTTCAGTTATTCTGGTTTTGTCATAATAAATGAGACTTTCAAACAGCAGTGCCAAATACCACAGGAGAATTCCATGGTTTCTATATATAAGATGTTGAACATAGGAGTAGAAGTGTATTATAGGAACCCAATACCACAAAATACCATTATGGTATTACACAGTGTGGTATTGTGTGGTAATTGTTTAAAGCCACAATTAGATGAAAAGTGTATTACTTTTTGCCAGAGTTCCTCAAAACAAATAGTTGCTGAACCACTATTTAAACCTTATATTCCAAATCAAAAGTTTTATTTCACAGGACACCATGGTTTCTCTAACAATTCATGTCCCATTTTTGTCCATTGGTGGCCAAATTGTTTTTGTTTTGTTTTTTTTTTTCAAATAGAATTTTAAAGTATTTGAAAATGGTTGGGTAATTATTTTAAACCAAATTTGCAATTTCATATCCCATTAAGAAAAAAAATTGTACTGTTTCAACTACATTGAAATTTTAACTGTGGGCTCCCACACACGCAGGCGTACACACACCCTCCAATTAAAAATTTGTAATATTACCCACTGTACTTTAATTCTCCCTTTCACAACAACAACATTTCATAATCATTTATCATAATGCAGTCATCACTGAACCATGTCCAAAGAATTCTCGTCACAGCAACTACAAAGGTTCCATAAAATGCTTAGGTATGCACACCACATAGCCTATACTATACCAATAACCCACCACCATGCAAAGCCATGTTGAGGATTGGCATTCTACAAACATCTGTACATGCAGATAAGCCCATCCAAGTGTGAACATTATTTATAAAGACTGGAAATACTTACTGTATTGCCTGTACACAACCACGGCCAGTATACTTGTTATATAAAATGTTATGGCCAGCAGCTCAATCTTGCTACACATGGCTTTGTCTAATAAATAGGCTCTTGCCTTCATTTCAAGGCCGTACACCAATATAACCATTGTAATGCTGTCCAAACTATGGATCAAGGGCAATACAATTGCTAATTTTTTTAATTTCAGTATTATCGGCTTTTTTAAGTTTAATTCTGGAAACATCGTTACCAAAAAGGCCAATATTACCTACCGTGTTTGGAACTTGCCTGTATTTACTTTTCCACCCATTTTTTTTTCCCGAAACAATCTACAATCTAAATCCCTGGCATAAAATCTATCTTTCAAAATACATTTTCCCTCCTAAAATCATAAATATTTCTCATGTGGCCTAAAACAGACCATGGGGACTTTTTGGAAAGATTTTGTAATGTGCCACCACCGAAACGTAAGTTAATTTGTCAGCCTCAAATGACTAACCTGCATGTTGAAAGATGTGGTGGCAGAATACTGAATTCATTGAGACTTTTGTTGATTTTCAAAGATTTGTCTCTGTAAGAAATCTCTCAGTTCCCCCCTGGTCGCAAAACATTTTATATAATTTTTAAAACAACAAAAAATTACTATCATATTAATCAAGAGTAACTAAACATTCATATATTTGAAATTACATGAGAAAAGATAGAGCTGTGTGTATGTTAACATCATATTAACCTATAGCTTTAAACCAATCCTCATCTCAATTTGCCATTATTATTATAACAAATTTAAATATGATACCGGTATATGGGTGACTCCCAATTTGATCATGTTACGTGTTCCCTAATCTTCGTTACCCCACACCATTTTCATGCACTCGCGGTCACAAACCAAGTATTTTGACAAGCAACAATACCCGAGATCGTAATACAAACACGAAACAATAGACGCAACTGGACCGGCCGTTTATTTGGGCACGCGAACCGGGTTGCTTTGACACATCAACTAGGGACAAAGAAATCCTATAAGCAAAAAGCTAACAGGACAGCAGACTTGGAAGGAAATTGTATTGTGATTTTCACGGTACGTCACACATGGTCAATGAATATATCAAACAAACCCTTCTCCTCTCTCGTCTCCTTACAAAAAATGGAGAATTTAAATGTATATGAATAGTACAGAGGAGAAAATGTTTTTCTGTTACATACCCCCGAATGTTTTTCTGTCATGTAGTGCGTTTGCGCTCGTATTGCGCTCTCCCGGTCGCAGTACGTTAAGAAGGCACAGCCTAGACAATAAAGATTATAAAGAATTTTATCAGCATTTATTCCAATCGAATTAACAATTCTGTTACTAAATTGTCTTATTTTAAATTTCAGTTTTGTACAATGAGGCGATTGCGGCTAACGTTTGTAGATATGCCGGTAACATGGTCAATCAATTAAGAATGGAAAGGGCCCTGACCCTCGATGCGACGATACATCATCAATTATACATCTTATAGGTTACAAACAAAATAAATCGTGATACAACATTCTCTCTCCACCTACATATCTCTAATATTTCCCGGCGTTCTGATTTCAGTGTTAATCAATGCTATGACGGAGGGATGTGGATGTTGTTTGGTACGGATGTTGCTATGCAAGGTTCAATATGACGTGGATGATTATGATTAAGAGGCCGTTAAAAAGAGGATTGTAAAATGCTCAACTCACCTTTATGCATGCCGGTGGAAAATCGGTCCCTGAGAACGGTCAAACCATAAATACGACGATCCCATGCCTCCTCAAAACCGGCCGGAAATCTTTCTCCTCCTCCAAATTCCTTTGAATTGTCCCCCCGAACAGTTTAATGGCATCGTGGTCCTTCATTGGGATTGTGTGTGGAGCGTTGTTGAGGACGATTGGTTTATGGGGTGGCGGCTGAGATACTGTAGCGCTTGGGTGAGGCTGCTGTTTGTTACATTGTATCCGGGTCCGCTGTTTAAGTTTTGTGGCTGCCATATTCCCGTCATTGTCAACTCTGATGATGCTGCTGAGGTTGACTGCTTTTGTCTGCATTCCGTTAATTGGTTCTCCCCCCGTTTTGATAAAATTGTAATCCCCTCAAACTCACACACCACGGCGTCTACTCTGCTATTTTGACCGGTAAGATCAGAGAGACAAGATGCGGGACAACAAACTGGACCCCTTTTCCTTTTCTTTCCTTGCGAGTGTCTTTGGTGGGATGATGATTGCGGTAGTGAATAATAGAAAATCCAAAACGATCATCACGACGAAACAATAAAACAAGCGGGGCGCGCGCATCCGAGGGTCTCCCATTAGCCATTCGCGAGCCACACTTTCAACAGGCAAAAGAAAAGCCGGTGTCCATGCAACTTTTATTTCTCAATGAATAAAAGTATCTATAAGGAATTTCCCCTCATCTTGAGTAAGAGACGATCATGTAAACATAATTTATGCCTTTCACCTTTAAACTTGCTCTCATTCATTTACACATCTCCTATAATGAGCTAAAGTAATAACATGTTTTATGTTAGAATATCATTTCATTTATATTTTCTGTGCTTGGGCCCGGACCGTATAGCCTGTTTGTACAACGAAACAAGTTGGCGTTGAACGTTCCTCCAAGCAGAGCCTGTGAACAAAGAAAGTAAAATTATGGTAATTACTAACCCATGGCAGCGAAAAGGTCAAGGTGAAGCTTCATTTGGACAGTTGTACTATAATTATGAAATAACTATATGACATAACGAAAAGTTGAAGGGTAAATAACAATGATAAAACCTTATAACAATAATGTTAATTATAACAATAATGATTAGATGTCTTTATTAGAAATGTAAATGATAATAGACTCGAACTACACGGCGTCCATTGAATTAGGAACGTAAAAGAGCAAGCCAAGTGGCCCGAGTCCGACTTCTGTATATATACTACTTTTCTTTCAATTGGATTCTGATATAATAATAATAAATATATGGTTGTGGCAATTTTGTAATCACTTTTAAATAAACTCAATCCTATAGCACATCCGCTATTTGGTTTTAGATTTGCATCATAAATTCTATCAAGATACCCCACCCCCAATATTTTTTGGAGAGGGCAATCCCCCCTTGATGCTCGTGCATGTGTGTTTTGACCGAATACCTCGTATTTACCATAATAGTTTAAAATTTGATAGTTCCGTCCGCGTGCTTCTCGCGCATTTTGCTCTAATTACCATTAACGATTTTAGGTTTCTAAATGTCATTTTTAAGCGCTCTTGGCGCGCATATTGTGCTAGTAACGGATCTTCCCGGGATATTCGCATCAAACAACCCCTTTTTATTTAAAATTTCATCACTCCACCATGTCAAAAAGAAATTTCGCCATGTGCCATTCATGGTATTATGTTAACACATAGTCCCCAACTTATCGGTGGTTTCATGTGATGGTGTTATTTCCCACAATGGCATTGTGGCCATCATTTGTGTGGTATGAAATCCTCATTAATATCATTATGATGAAGAAACAACTCCATAAACCAAACAATAATCCTGCAGTTTCCAGAAACATGTGGCATTAAATATTGGAATAAAACCTTTTGAAAGTGTTTGATCTAATAGGGAATCCTATATCAATAGTAAAATCATTATCGCCTCCTGTCTGTTATTTGGTTTACTTTAACCACCATCTCCACCATTATCATCGTGTCAATGATCACCGGGCATAATCAATCAAACAGGAATCATCATGATCCTCTCTCTCTCTCTCACTCGCTTCGCTCGCTCTCTCTCCCCCCTCTCTCCCTCCCTCCTCTCTCCCTCTCTCTCTCCCGCCCTCTCTCTCTCTCCCAGCTCCTCCCTCGCTCACTCTCTCTCGAATCTCCTCCCTCTCTCTCTCTCCCTCCCCTCCGCTCCTCCCTCCCTCCCTCTCTCTCGTCTCCCTCCCCGTCCCCTCCCTCTCTCCCTCCCTCCCTCCCTCCTCTCGTCCCTCCCCTCCCCTCCCGCCTCCCTCCCTCCTCCCTCCCTTCCCTCTCTCCTCTCTCGCTCTCTCTCTCTCGTATAATATGGTGGTGTGGACGGTTATCGGATTTGGTTTGGGCACACAAGTAAACGTTTGGGTCCACACTTTCGAGCTTGTGTAGCTAGACTGTACCCCAATCTCGGCTCTGTCTCCTGGGTTTAGATCGCACTTCGTTAAAAGACTAATGCTAAACTAAAAACTTGAGGACTTTTCAGCATACCCCCCTCCCTGGACAGCCCTGCCAACCAGTTGTCCACAGAACGTGAATTTGCAACGGCCTCCTGGAATCAACACTAGATAGTATAGGGAGTAGGAGTAGCCCGCCGGTTATGGGTTGAAGAGGTCAGTGTATTTCATCAGTCTCTTACGTTTTCATCAACCGTGGACCCGAGGGAGGCTAAGCAGAGTAAAGTAAACTCACCGGCACCGGGCGGGCGTGAAGTAATTCTTGAGAACCATCACATCTTAACCCCCCCCCCCCCCCACCCAACACAACACACACACACACCACAGCATCACTCAACTATAACAACCATTTTTTTTTCGGGTCAGGCTAGGCTAGCCAAGTATGTGTTACAGACTTTGTTATTGTATTACTCTATGGAAAGATTAAACTTACTATCAGCTAAAGGGACCAACGAACATGGTAACACCCCCCCCCCTAAACCATCCCACATTCTTAATACCCGCGTCTTTGACAAAGACTAGCTAGTGTAGGCAGACACACGCCCACTTGAAAGCTCATCACGATCTTTAACCTGTGGCCTTTTTCAGTCAATCCTTCTGAATCTGTATTCAACAACATTGTAATCCCGTAGTGTTTGCGTTCCAGAATTGCTATTTGGTAACACTTTTGAAACGTGTTGTTCACATCATGTTAAGTTTATAAGACTTACCCACGTAAATATAATTATATTTGTTAGGCCTACACTTTCAAATTTGGGGGTTACATGTATGTGGAAAAAAGTCATTTTCGCCACTTATTAGGCTTCAAACAGCCAAAGTATAACATGGTTTTAAAAAGGTTACAACTGGCTGTTCTAAAATCATAAACATTCAGATTTACGGCTGAAGTTTTCATACGCTAGCTGATGTAGCACTGTAAAATTGTATCTTGGATGTCTCTGTAAAAAAGTCATGTTTTCCAATAGAGGTGTCTTCAACAACAGAAAATGAAAAGAAAAATAAAAAACCCAATGAAATACGACACCATCTAGTACAAAAGGGGGAGCGTCTTCCAGCAAAAAATGGCTTCAAGAGGCGGTTTTACAAAACCAAAGTGTCTTGCATAAAAAACATGACTTGTGAACTTGCGTCTTGAAGAGATGGGGACATTTGAACACGTCTTACATAAGGACCGGAATTGTGGTCTAAATGGTCTCGCCACGCACCATTTTTACATAATAGTCGGCCGGGATTTTCCTCTTTTCTTATAAACCCACGCTTTATAGTCCGGGAACTCTCAAATTGTTTTGGGTATAGAGGTTAGGGCTTGGGAACTGAATTGTTTGAGAGAAGAGAAGAACCTGGTCTTCGGAATATAGGAATTTTTATTCATTTTTGGTCTTGGGATACGACATTGTGGGCCTAAATCGAGGGTTTGAGAGCCGAGGTGAGAGCTGAGAAGAAAATATACATATTTCGCAACTCAAAGTGGCAGTGTTTATGAACTGGGGAGCATGCTCACTCAAACTGGAGAACTAAAGAACTGTAAATCTATAGAGTGGCGAACTTGGCCTTACGATAGAGACTGAATTCGGTTTTCTTTTCATGTGGGTTAATCAAATGAACAATTTCCCATTCAAGTTAATTTACAAATTCACCTATATTGGTTTATACTGTTTGCCATTTTTTAGATTTTCTATCATGGTCTACCCAGTCACATGGCTGGCAATATATGATATTGGGAACATGATCCAGCAGCAGGTAGGTGAAAATGGGGCGGGCCTGTGGTTTTGCTTTTGCTCTTTCTTGTGTTTGTCCACTTGTTTGTTTGATCTTATCGATCTCGACTAAGGGGAATGTGATTCTTTGTCTTTTCCTTCAAATTGGTTCATTTTCTAACACTAATTGCAATGCATTGCATCTTCGAAACAGGTCCTTTCTGTATTTTTGAGACTATGTTTATATCCACATTTAAGGCATCTAGACTTTAAGTTCAAGTTCCTTGACAATATCTGTAAATACAGGCTGTCCCAAAAAAAATGTAACCCATCGGAACGACGACATTTTGATTAAAAAAGAAAGTAACGCCATGGGTCTTGTTTGGTCTCCTTTTAAAGCCCAAATAAATAAAGCTTTAATATGCCCATTTATTTCATGCCAAAATCCGATACGTAAAACAAAAGCATATGCTTCATTCATTATGAGAGGGCAAACAGTCAACTTGGTCGATTTCTGCACTTAGAACACTTGGAATTAATGCATGATGCAACATGATACACTTGGCTCCGTAGCACACTTTTTCCATTCGTTAAAAAGAAAACGAATAATTTGCCGTGTTTTTCTATTTAATCAAAAAACATTGAGATTCCTGCCCACCGTGTTTTACCAAAAGTTCATCGTTGGATCTTACCACAACCGCCCTTCTAAAAGAGAAATGTTTTTTTTTTTTGGGGGCCTGAGTTCTTGCTTTTTCTGGTTCGTGGATCGTATGGCCTGCCACTGGTGTCTTTATTTCAATTGGTGCCATGCTTTATTAGTCCATGTAGGATTATTATCAGAAGTTTCTCTTCTTTTTTATTTACTTTCGTGTTTTTTTTGTTGTTTATTCTGCCTGACTTAGAATCATAGTAGATTGTTCTGGGAAATCCCAATAAAGAAGTGTCTGTTTGTTTGGTAATGGGGCTTGGTTTAAAATTCTGGTAATTTTGAGCGATTTGATAGGGCTAACTCTGCTAAAAAGGAACATCGATGATTAAAATTTGAAAAATACGGAAGTATGTGATCATAAAGACAATAATCACACTTTATACAATAATGGAGTTCAAAATGGATTGCCAATATGTGCAATAGGGGTCAGTTACAACAATAACACAATCAAAACCCAATATTGAGTATGTTACAAATGCAGTTTCACACACTCTTACAATGAACACACTGCAAATGCGGACCAATCCGGAATTTGTACTCTCCTTTTGACGAAGCATATCTTTGGTTCTTAAATAATGCATTGGAAATGAAATAAACGGCAAATAAAAGCTTATTTAGTAGATTAATTTATGAGCATATCAAACAAAGACCCATGCGTTCTTTTCTTTTATCAAAATGTCGGTTCGTTTCCGAGTGTTAACATTTTTTTTGGGACAGCCTGTAGTGGATTCCTACGGTTAGAGTGGTCAAGGGAAGGCGAACACTGTAAAAACAGTGTGTAGAAAGTGAAGAAAAGGTGGTTGTTTAGTGTTTTAATGTTTAAGCAAATTAAACACTTTGTGTTTAGATCATAAACACATGGTTTTGTTTAGAAATTAAACATTTGGTCTGTGTAAGAAATTAAACAGTTGGTGTTGGCTATTTGACTGTTTAGAGATTACAATTAACATTAACACACCTACACACCACCTTGCCTTAACTTTCTTGAACACTTTTTAGAGTTGAGTTATAGGTTAAATTGGGGTCAGGTTTACGGATCAAACATGTTTGAGTCAATTTCTCTGAACTACACTGGAAAAACCAGTTTGTAGGCCTGCAGCGTTGAATTAAACAGGTTTGAAAAAAATTGTTATAAGTCGAAAACCTAAACAGTATAGAGCTGTGTATGGTAAGTGTTCACAAAATGGACAACATTAGTGTTCGTGAATTTGTCTGTGGTTTAGGTTTAAAATTGTTTACAAACACCCAAAATTGATTGTTCCAATATCGTGCCGCCCTCCTTCTGTATAGCGCTTGAAACACTTAACAAATAGTAGTCAAGCGGGGGAGCTAAACAAAACATTTGTCAAAATTTTGACACAATTGAATCAAATTTTTGAATAAAATTGATCCAGTTTTTGAACCAAAAATTCGTTACATCTTTCCGTGTTAAAATGATTAAATTTGTGTAGTGTGAATTTGAGTGGAATATGCAGCTGTAATTTTATATTGGGAATTTCATTGGAAAGGATATGTTATAGAACAGTGTGATACATATATAAGGAGGGCGGTCGTTATCGATAAGGCCCCGGTATTTGAAAATGCTTCAATTAGCTACGGTAAAATTTAGCCTTCAGTCAAGCAAAATAACAGTCATTCTGACAATTTACTGCGCCTGTAATCAATATCCGCTGTGCTGACTAGCACTCAACTAAAATGTATGCAATTAATTTTCACCCATGAGCACGAACCACACACAAAATTTGTTAAAATGGCTAAACATTACAGTGTTCAGCCATAGGCGACGAGAAAATAAAAAACCCTGTTTTAAGGCGCACGACCGACCCTCTGATTTTTTCTCACAGTTTTGCAGAATTTTTTTTTTAGTTTTTCCAAAAATCAGGTAAAATCAGCCTGTTTTTAGCCCAAATGTATCAA
>JAMKCH010060348.1:0-32230 GCA_023653785.1 Ophioderma brevispina
ATCTGTTCACGAGAACAGGGACACTGGGTTAACAAAAACCTGTGTGGTGTGTTTGTGTGTGTTACTGATGCTGCCACACGCGCTGCCACCGCGCATCAGTATTTTCTTGGTGCTTATGCATTAGATATATGGGAAAAATCGGGCGTCGGACAGGTTAGACCCCGAGCGCAGTGGGGCCCTCTTTCATGCTCCCTTTCGGTCTGAACACTCGGAATCGTCACGCTGTCACGGCGCCCCTCATTCTCCCATACATTCGATGCCTAAACCGTGAATGTGTGTGTTTACTGATGCTGCCACACGCGCTGCCACCGCGCATCAGTATTTTCTTGGTGCTTATGCATTAGATATATGGGAAAAATCGGGCGTCGACAGGTTAGACCCCGAGCGCAGTGGGGCCCTCTTTCATGCTCCCTTTCGGTCTGAACACTCGGAATCGTCACATAACCTGTCACTGCGCTCCTCATTCTCCCACTACACTCATGCATAAACCGTGTGGTGTGTGTGTGTCCTCGATGGCACAGATAAAGGATTAGTGCACCTTATATACCCACGTAACAAAGAGGGGATTATATCGCGCGTGTACCATTGGCTAATTATCCAGTGATGGGATTGGTCCACTACTTTAATTAAACCATAACACTGTGTCAAAATGGCTTAGCTTTCCAAGTTTGTGTTTGTTTAATTGCATTTTATCTAAAAAAGAGGACACAAAAATAGGGAACAGTTTCAGCAAACCAACAAATTTACATTGCTGTTATGATCAGCAAACTGATAGTATTCAAAATTTGAAGGTACCATGTGTAACAACAGTTATGACGATTTAAACAGAAAACAAGAGGCATTTTTGTTGTTGTTGAAGTGTGTTTTCTTGATATTATGATCAACAAACTGATAGTATTCAAAATTTGAAGGACCATGTTAATAAAACATTATCATTTTATCAATTAGCACATGTTCTATTATATATGTTTCATCCTGTAATTTTTCTTCTTGTTCATTTGCTGAATAATTGAACTTTGAACGTGTTTTATGACGATATAAGGAAAACAAGAGGCATTTCTGTTGTTGTTGAGGTGTTTTTTCTTAATATTTACAAGTGGCCTAATCTTTTTGTATATAATATGCTCCAGGCCAGGTCTCTGTATCGTCCATGAAATTGCATGGCCGTATGTGTTAGTTTTAGACAAACTAGAACCACAAAAAAGATTCAAGTGTATAAGAGCACAACTTTGCCGTTTTAATATTGTTGAGCTGGTATATAAATAGTTGGGGTATAGGGCCTAATGTGGTTTAACACCTTAAAGAACCCAGAGAGAACCACTTCATAAGCTGAATAATTTAATTTAATAATCCCCTTTCTGAGGAAAACAAACTTGCATATTTTATACCAATTGGCACTGAACAAGATATTTTAATAACAGAATTTGGTGCCAGTGAAAAAATAAAAGTATCCAATAGTGCCAAACCCAAATCACAGAAACAAAACTCCACCTCAGAAGATATTAGGTTTCAAGTTGTGACAAAATACAAAATTAAAAAAAAATAACGTTTACCGTTTTTTTTTTTTAACAGGACTATATAAATAACCATGTAATCCCAGCCAATATGACATTATCTTAAGTGAATTAATAGTCAATCGTTTGCGTCTCCCAGACCTGGACATTCAGACTTGAAATGCGCACGCGCGCCATGCTGTCAGTGCACTGGGCCGTGGACTCGATGACTGGTACTTCAATTCTCACGAGGTCGGACTCCTTGAAATCGATTTATCACCTCACATATTATCATAACAAGATCGTTGACTCAGAGTGAATGTCCTTGTGAAATCAAAGACTTTTCCATTTGTGACTTTCTTTTATTTTGAAGTAATTTTGTTTTGGAGGGAAATTTGAATATTAACTATGTTGCTGTAAGCATTAAAGTGTAGTGGATATTGTGTAGGCCAAGAGAGAAAAATGGCAATTAAGGCTAATGCTACTGGGATCCACAAGTTATAAGCAGTAAGTCCGAGTTTGCTGCCAGGTATCCCAATTAAAGAAGGTGCTACCAAAGGAACGGTAAAAGTGAAATGTAAGTTTTATAAAGTTTGATCACATAGAACTGTGCAAAATTGCCATGCTGATGGTTCTGGGAGAAGAAGCCACATAACGTGGGCAAATATTGCTTTGTTTTAAATGTATAATATTAAAAAAAAAAAAAAAAAAATTTTTCTTTTTCCCCATTTGAGTGCTTCAAAACCTTTGTGTAAACACCCTCATGGCACTTGTGTACAGGGCCTATTTTTGTTCTTGTTTAGTACAAGTGATGCGTAAAATCAATATAGATCCTTAACAAACAAACAGACTTTATTATCCAATTTCTTTTCAGCTTATACTGGTTGTCCTTTCCTCTCTCCAATGTTGTTCATCTTATATGCTATACAAGCTTGGCTGGGGTGAAGATCTTGATTCCTTACCGCAGTCTCTCTTTTAATTTTGTGTTGGTATTTCCCTTGAGGAAGAGATTTTTTAGATCTCAACTGTTAGGGTGTTTTTGATGTCTTGTAAATAACCTTTTAATCCCAACTTTGGATGTTGTGTGTGTGCAAAATAAATAGTTTTTAATTGACCAAACTAGCATGGAGTAAAGACCACAATACCAATAATCTTTGCCCTCTGCTGAGAAAGTAAAACTTTCATTCTAAAGTATAATAATTTTTAAAATGGGCAAATTAGGGAGAGCAACTTTTTTGGAACAGCCTAAAGCTGCATCAAAAAATCCTGTCTGAGGGAAACCGGTAATTAACAAAATCATCACTCTTTCTTCCGCTTCACACAAGGCTGATGTGCTGAGTAATGCAACAATGAGCCATGTGTTAACTAATCCATCAGCGATCAAAGGCAAGAGTTCAACCATAGTACCCCCTTCAAAGGTCACATGTGACACATTCTTTTTTTTGTTTAATGTTGGCCTTAGTTAGGGATTTGTTAGTGTTAGGCCTAAATAGAAATAATTTGTTTCCTGTAGAAAATTTTGAAGAGGGTTCATATGGAACTCTTTCTGATCAAAGTAAAACAATCACACATGCATTTTGCTATGTTTCATTGCAGTAAAAGAGTTACATATTTAGAACCATCCCAATCCTGGTCAACATGGTGGATTTTCATTACAGACTTTTTCAGCACTTCATTTTTCCATTCAAGCCACCTCATTCCTCTCCTATCAGGCATAGCTGATCCCAGATACAATCCATTAAGATTACTTTGATAGCAGTTTCTGTACCAAAAGGCACCATACCGGCTGGGAACAGTTGAATATAGACTCGTCATGATCTTGATCCTTGGTAGAAAATGCTGTGTTATTATGATAACTTAGTGAATCCCCTGCCGTACCCTCATAGCCACTTAAAATGAGCTTGTAGAAAGTTTCCTCCTCACCAATTTCAAAACTGCTATACTTTGCGTATGCCTTGTTACCATCAAAATCTTCCAGTTCTACTCTAAGCTCATAGTTGGCTGTTGCCGTCATTTGGTGCAGTCTTTCAAGCCCCAGCCAGTAGTCCCCTCGGAGATAGCCAAACCCATGCTTGTAATCCTCCCACCCTCTATAAAAATTGACCATACCATTTGAGCGTCGTTGGATTATAGTCCAGCCCCCACCCTCTGTTTGCATGTCACAGTATACATTCACTGGCTCATCCATCTTGTTATTATCAGATTGCAAACCTTGTGGGATAATTGGTTGTATTTTGTAGTAACCACTTGAAGTGTGCCCTTGATAAAAGAGTTCAGTGCAGTCTTTAGCAATGTGGAGATGTTTCATGGTAGCAGATTTTGCATTAGTGGGCTGATCCATGGGGAATGCACAGCTACAGTTCTGGTAGTCCTGGATAGTGTATACTTTCAGCTGATTTTGTAGAACGCGAGAAATGCTGACTGTAAAATCCTGCAGCAGTGTATTATTGGTGCTTGTGTGTAAATCTAGCATCGTACTAAGAATAGTCAGGATAAAGGTAAGTGCCAACCGTCACCACAAATACGTCATAGCCATCGTTCACAGCAAGGGTTTTTAAGCTGGGGCTTCACAAGCAAGGGTTTTACCTGTTTTATATATAGGCACTTATTGTCATATTGCTTTTGGACTTCTAACTTCCCATGTTACATGTTTTTGACTGGATCACGTGTCAAACATACTGGTGTTTGAAGCATGTTTTCAGTCACAAAATACCATGCTGCCTGCTATTTGCCCGGAAGTAACATGATTGTATATCAATGTGAGGTCGCGGGGGGGTGTGGGGGGGTCGACACGATCTGCTCATTTTTGGAAATTTGGGGGGGGGATTTTCCAAACGGTCATTTAGGGAATTCCTACGGTATTTTTACGGCAAAAGCCTCGTCCCAGTGACATTGCAAAATCAAATGTTTTTAAACGTAAACCTTTGTATCAATACATCTTATCTAATAATCATGATAATTTAGGAAAAAATGATTGAGTTCAAAATCCCCGTCCGGGTTAGTGGATTTAACCCTGCTGCAAATATTGTATATTTTCCAATAACAGTCCATTGAGATTTTAAAAATTTCGTGCAGTTGTTTCAAGAATTGATTATTTGTTGTCATTGTCGAAATCACCAGTGTGGAATATTGCATGTTCCTAGGCCCAAAACAAATGTTTTATTTGATTAATTCCTCCTATTTGAAATCTCCTTAGGGTTCCAATGTTGATAATAACAACTGCATCATCTTTGGTGTCCAAGATGACCGCCAAAACTAATATAACACAAATTTCTATTTGGGCGATCCCTGGGACGTCATTACCACGGACGTCACCGGCGAATCCCATAAAATGCTTCTCCTCTTTCATTTTGGGCTCTACCTGACGTGTTTGAGATGTATCTTGTTGACTCCGATTCGAGTAAAATTCCATGTTGGCTGGTATTTGTCGGCCAGGAACAAGGGTGAAAACTCCTAGTTTAACCGTTAGTTAGCCTGAGTCCGTTTTTATTATTTTTGGAATTGGCGATTTTGGCGATTTCTTGCCAAATTCGTGAGCCCGCAGTTTCCAGGTTAAGACTGTTGCCAAATTCTTAACCCGTTAACTTTCCCCATTATAACTATTAAGCTACTTTGAGTCAATTTGGTTTAATTCTGCTCTAGTTTACTTTGCAATTTTATGTTTTTATGGATTGATGTCATAACAGAATTGAATTTTTAAAAAAAAAAAAAACTTTTTAACCATTTTTTAATAATTGATGTTAATTTCGTGTGTGTATTTTAGCCGGTATATTTAATTTTGATTCTTAGGTACTTTGTAGATGCTTTTTCTTAGTAATGTCGTTGTGCACTTTTAATGTTTTTCAAAATGTTTTTTTATATTGTATTTTATGTTTTATGTGTACATTTTGGTCCCAAATTATTTGGCCTTTGGGGCACACAATGCAATATAAATAAATCAAATCAAATCAAATCATCAAATTTGATGGGTTCGGTGGTGGTACACATCGTTATGTTGTTACGGTTCGGGAGCAGCATTAATAATGAACAGCCACAGCTCTCCGTGGCGAGAGAGGCCGTCCCGCCCCTTTAATAGAATTGGGTTTTTTTTTCCAGTTTTTAAATGTACTACGACTAAAACTCCATTAACGCAGGTGGTTTTATTATTTAAACTGGGTAGTCTCCACTAACTTTATCAGTGTTCAGGGTCCCATTAGTTGCTAACTCCAATTCTTTGTGTGCCTTACAGATTGTCGTCTTAACAGCTAATCCCGTTGAGTGTCCAGACCATTTTCTTAAGAAATTTTTCTTTATTTCAGTTCGTTCATTCCTGCTTGGGCACAGTTGAATATAGACTCGTCATGATCTTGATCCTTGCGTAGCAAAATGCTGTGTTTATTGACGAAATTTATAGAAAATCCCCTGGCCGTACCCGCATAGCCACGTTTTTTTTTTTTTTTTTTTTTCTTAAAATGAGCTGTAGAAAGTGTCCTCCTCGCCACTTCAAACGCTATATTTTCGATATGCCTTTTCCATCAACATCTTCCATTCCTACTCGAGCTCATAGTGGCGTTGTCCGTCATTGGTGCAGTCTTTCAAGCCCCAGCCAGTAGTCCCCTCGAAATAGCCACCCATGCTTGTAATCCCCCACCTCTATAAAAAGTGACCTACATTTGAGCGTCGTTGATTAGGTCCCCCGCCCCCACATCTGTTGCATGGTCACAGTATCATTCACTGGCTTCATCCATCTTGTTATTATCAGATTGCAACCTTGTGTGATAATTGGTTTATTTTGTAGTAACCCCTTGAAGTTCCCTTGAATAAAAGATTTCATGCAGTCTTTAGCAATGTGGAGATGTTTTCATGTATCAATTTTTGCATTAGTGGCTGATCATGGGATGCACGCTACAGTTTCTGGTAGTCCTGGATAGTGTATACTTTCAGCTGATTTTGTAGAACGCGAGAAATGCTGACTGTAAAATCCTGCAGCAGTGTATTATTGGTGCTTGTGTGGAAATCTAGCATCGTACTAAGAAATAGCATGATAAAGG
The DNA here is from genome assembly GCA_023653785.1 of Ophioderma brevispina. Classification (NCBI taxonomy): domain Eukaryota; kingdom Metazoa; phylum Echinodermata; class Ophiuroidea; order Amphilepidida; family Ophiodermatidae; genus Ophioderma; species Ophioderma brevispina. Next base: position 6,524 of record JAMKCH010060348.1, read on the forward strand.
TAATGCTCACCACATACTTCATAGCCATCGTTAAACAAAAGGGTTTTTAAGCTGGAGCTCAAGCAAGCAAGGGTTTTACTGTTTTATAGATAGCACTTCACTGTCAGATGCTTTGGACTTCTCACCTTCCCGTTACTGTTTTTTACGTGGGACAAAGTGGGCACATAACTGGTATTGAGCAGTTTTTCAGTCACAAATAACATGCGCCTGCTAGTTCCGGAGTAACCATATATTGTATCAGATGTGATGTCGGGGGGGGGGAGGTCGGATAAAAAAACCCAACCGATCTGCTTCAATTTGGCATTGGGGATTTTCCAAACGTCATTTAGGGAATTCTTACGTATTTTCTACGGCAGCCTCGGTCCCAGTGAAACCATTGCAAATCATGTTTTTAAACCTTTGTTCATACATCTTAGTAATATATCTGATAATTTAAGGAAAAAATTACTGTGCGTTCATCGTCGGTTAGTGGATTACCTGCTGCAAAATAGTGTAATTTCCAATACAGTCATTTAGATTTAAATGTTCGAAAGTTTTTCAAGAAATTGAGTATTTTGTTTTCATTGTCCGAATCACCAGTGTGGCATATTGCATTTCATAGTCCCAAAAAAATTGTGTGATTAACTTCTCGATTGAAATCTCCCTTAGGGTCCAATGGTGATCATAACAATTGCATCATCTTTGGTGCACAAGGATGACGCCAACTATATAACACAAATTTCTATTTGGGCGATCCCTGTGCCGTCATACCACGGACGTCACCGGCGATCCCATACTCGCCGTCCTCTTTCCATTTGGGGCTCTACCTGACCGGCGAGATGTATCTGTTAGCTTCCTTATTCGAGTAGAATTCAACAGGTTTGCTGTATTGTTCGGCCAGGACTAGGGTGAAAACTCTGAGTTTACCGTTAGTTATGTCCTGAGTCCGTTTTTAGGATTTTTGGATGGCGATTTTGGCGAATCTGCCAAATTCTCTGCGACCGCAGTCCAGATTTAAAGACTGCCAAATTAGGAACCCGGTAAATTTCCCCAATACACCTATTAACTACTTTGAGTCAATTTGGGTTTATTCTGCATCTATTACATGTGCAATTTTATGTTTATGATAATTGTAAGTAAATACCGGTTGCAGAATCTTAGAACTTTTAAATTTTTAATATTGATTTATTTGTTGGGTGTATTTTGCGTAAATTTAATTTGATCTCTATTATTTTTTTATGCTTGTTTCTTAGTAATGTCCGATGTGCAATTTTAAGTTTTCAAATGTTTTTTTATATTGTATTATTTTTTATGTGTATTTGTTGTCAAAATTGGCATTGGGCCACGAGTGGCAAGATAATAACAAATCAAATCAAATCAAATCCAAATTTTGATTGGTTCGTGGTGTACACACTCTTTATGTGTTTCTGTTCGGGCAGCATTAATACAGCTCTCCTTGGCGAAAGAGGCCGTCCCCCGTAATACATTGTTTTATTTCCAGTTTTTAAATGTTACGTACGAATAAAACTCCATTACTCGCTGTTGTATTTATTATTTAACCTGTATCCTCACTAACTTAATCAGTGTTCAGGGCCTAGTTGCTAACCCAATGCTTTTTGTGTGCCTTTACAGATTTGCGTCTAGACAATCTAATCCGTTGAGTGTCCAGACCATTCTAAGATTTTTCTTTTATTCCTTACGATTCATTCCTTGTGGCATCTTGTGATTTATTTACGTTTCCAGCCTCCCATTGTGCCAACGTTTCTATAGGCTAGACACGATAATTACGTCAGGCCCTCCTTGAAGCCAGGTCGGTCCCTTAGTTCCGCTTCTTTGTTGGCCTGTTATAATTCTTCTTTGTGTGTCCTTCTCATGAAGGACTGTCTTTGTTGTTCAATCACGGTCCTTCGAGAAGAACAATTAACTGAGTTATTGTTGTATCGTGCGTGCTTATCATTCTTATGACCAAGCACTGCTCGCGTTGATGCGCTCGTTAGTTTTTGAGTGAGATCCCCCTCCGCTTGCTGGCGCCAGCAAGCGTGTACTAGAGAGTCCCCCTTGTCTGTCCTACTGTGTGGGACTAGCGTGGATTTACGGGGACATCTCGAGAAGCATTCCGCAACAAGGCGTTCCCTTATGCCACGTCTGCACGGCGCGGGGCTACGTCTGTGAAGGCGCGGCTTGTGGTGCTCCCCCGAGCCCTGCAGGGGCCTTCGTCCGGTTGTGCCGCACCACCCCACCGCGGCAGCTTCGGCTGCCAGCGCCTACGGGAGCGCCTTGGACTGCCTCGCCCAGCCGATGGGACGGTGGCTTCATGCCTGGCTACGCCTCGCCCTCCCGGGTTTGAAGCTCACCGGCCTGAGGCTGGTGCTTCCCTTCGGGGGAGGCGCTGCCCCAGGAGCCGCCTAGTCCCTCGGGGCCGGGGGTACTTCGGCCGGCTTGAGCCTCCCCCTTCGGGGCGGGAGGCTCGCCAGGCCGAGGTTGGCACTCTCCCTCTGGGGATGATGCCTCCTCCGGTACAGGCAACTGCACCTTGGCGGATGCTGCAGTCAGTGCTCGTCCGGCGGCCTCCGGGGCTGGCTTGGGCTTGAGCACTGGTCCTGCGTCGGTCATCCGCGACTCTCTTCGGGGAGCTGCGTGGCACCAACCCGTCTGCGTTCGGGGCTTTCCCTGCGACGGGGGCCTTTGCTGCCTCTGCTGCTGGATGGGCTCCGAGTCCGGCGCAGGTGGGGGCATTTGCTTGCCATCAGGCGGGGTTGTTCCGGGACTGACACTCGGTGCGGTACCTGCAGTCTCCTCCGTGTCACGGGTCATGGTCACCCACCTAACTTCCGTGATTCGACCCTGCATGCGGCCAGGATCTCGTCCACGGGATGGGGTCTCGCTTGTGGGCTTGGGGCCGGGGGCGATGGGCTTCGGTGGCCGCTGTGCCTCAGCCTTCGCGTGCTGGTCCCCCGTGGCTGGCAACCTGGGTGGCGTATATCATGGGTCCAACTTGGGCAGTAGCTTCGTACGGGCCAGCATCAGCTAGGGGTTAGATTCGGGGTGGCGGCCTGGCTTACGGGGTTCGGCCATTGGCCTCCACCAGGGCTTTTGGGTACCCGCTCGACCCGGGGTACGCTAGGGTGTTTCACCTCAGGTGTATCCCCCTGCATTGCCTTTCGGCATAGCTGGCCCAATAGGCGTTCCATGGCGGCTCCGCGGGTGGGTGGCAGTACCCCCCCGGCTGGTACACTGCGACTCAGCCCTTCTGAGATCATGCCAGCAGCCTGTGTCGGCAGGCGCTGCTGTCGAGCAGCACCCTTTCCCCCGCCAGTCCCCCTCCCGTGGTGCTGCTTCTGTAGCGGCACCTCGGTACCCGAGGACTCGGATGCTTTGTCTGCCTCTGGCGACGATGGCTCAGAGTCGTGTTCGGTGCCGAGGCGGCCAAGAAACCCTCTATCCATGGAAGAGCTGGTGCAGCAGGTCTCTGTTTCGCTGTCGGATTCCAAGGGGGATGGGTTTGCTGAGCTCAGTCCACGCACACAGCTGTTTGAAAGTCCTCATTTATTTTGACAAAACCAGAATAAAACATAAACTATCACTGGCTACACACTTTTACAACTGATTTGGAATATTTAGTCCACTAACTACATTCGTGTAAATTTTTTAACGAAATTTCATTTGCGGGGCCAAATATATTTTTTCTAAATCTATTTTTCCTTCGTTTCGATGGGGAATGGCATATAGAGGGCGCTATAGCTACAAATCATGACTTTGTAAGCTAATGGCAAGATTCCCCGCAAGTGATTTGTTGATTTTTGCAGAGATGAAAGATCTTGCATGTCCCTACTATATAGTTGGGTCAATTGTGTCGCCACTACTTAAAGTGTTCGAAAAAATAAAGACAATTTGTATGGGGTCAAACAGCTTGTGGGCCAGGTTTACGAGATTCTTTCGGAGGTCTTTATGGCCTTCGATCTTCGTGCGCCAATGAGCAGAACGGATGCTTACCTGACAGTGACCCATTACTTTTGGTGCTGCGACGGAGACCCTCTGCTCAGGCCGGTGTTGACCCTTCCTCAAGTCCTTTCTCGAGAGGTGGAACGCAGTTTGTCGACTGGATAGGTATGGTCCAGGCGCGAGCGGAGAGTTGATCGTGCCCTTCGAGTTCCTTCGGATTTCTACGAGAACCTCTTTGCCGTGCCCGGACTCGAGCAGGAGGTCCGCAAGCGTCTCCCTTCGGGGGGACGGGTGTTGCAAATGCAAAGATCTAATAGGGTAGTAGTTTTACCAATGACATTATTAGTAACCAATTTTCACGAAGCTCTATCATGCACCACGCACTAAAAACCACACTTTTTTGACAAATGTACTGACGGACCGTTAATGTACCGACAAACCATTTTGGTCGGGGGCAACGTGCCCCCCTGCCCCACTCTGGCTACGCCACTGGGACTCCCAAGCTACAGGGAAGGGCAAGGCCTGCCTCCTCGAAGAAGAAAGCATCGGTCTTCTAAGAGGAAGGCGGCCAATCCCCTCGCAAGCCACTCCGATAACTGCCGCTGCTCCGCCAGTCTCTAAGGCGGCCTCCGGGACGTCTGGGAAAGCGAAGCGCGGCAATGGGAAAGCCAAGACCTCCAAACATTCTCGCCAGGAGTCTGCGTTTGCTGAGTTGGGGCCCCTGTTCCCGGAACCTTTGTCCACGGAGCTTCCGCCGGGGGGTTATCCCCCGTTGGGCGGCCGCTTATCAATTAGCAGCATCGCTTGCGATAATCGTCGGCCGATTGCTGGAGGAGCGTAGTCTCAGACGGTTACCGTCTGGAGATCACGGCTCCTCCACCCCGTCATTCTGTCCAGAAATGTCATGTCGTCTCCCCTAGAGAAGCGTTGGGTCGTGCTTCAAGAGATAGCGGACCTTCGACTCAAGCAGGCAATCGTCCCTTCCCCCTCGATTCTCGAGGGCCCTTTTGGTCGACTTCTTCTAGCTCCCAATAAAGATGGAGCGATTGTGCAACCTATTCTCAATCTGACACCGCTCAACGGTCTTCATCAAACTGGCAGAAATTTCGGATGGAAACGTTGGCCCATGCTCTTCATTGCCCAATCAGACTGTTGGGCGACGTCTGGATCTCAAGGACACCTACCTCCACATCCCAATCGAACGTGAAGGAAACCAAGTCTGGGTACGCTTCCAGATAGAACAACAAGAAGCGTACCGGTTCCGGTGCCTCCCGCGTTTCGGCCTGTCTACGGCCCCGCGAGTCTTCACTCGTGGGCCCAAAACCACAAGCTGTGAAACCATTCAATTGTCCTTTTATTTTTAGACAAATTAAGCTATGGCGACACCATTTTGACAACTGATAGGAACATGCAAGAGCTTATAACTCCGACAAATCAGAACAATCATTGCAGGAATCTTGCCATTTGGCCGCCACGGTCAATATACGGTTGTATGTTTAGGTGCTGCCCCTCTATATGCATATTTCCCATAGACAGCCTTGTAAACTAGATTTTTTTATGAAAATCATATTTGCACGCAACCAAATTTTTCATTCAAATTAATCTTCACACAGGACTGTAGTTAGTGGCATAAATATACTCCCAAATTTAGGTTGTCAAAAGTGTGTCACTGTTATATTTTTTGTTTGATTCTCGTTTTGTTATAAATGAACTTTCAACACGCGTGTGGTCAAGGCCGTTGGCTCCGTTCTCAGACGGCAGGGGATCACCCTTTGTTGATCAACAATCATGGACGATTGGTTGATACGACATGCCCTACGAGGGATCCTCCGCTCTCGCCCACCCCAGGTGGGTGGTGGTGCGAATTGGGGTTCATCGTTTTCGAAATCCAACTTCGCACCGAGTCAGTTCCCAGTCTTTCTGGGAGCGCAGCTGGGTCTTCAATGGCCGTGTATGCCCAGAAGGAGCGTGTAGCCACATCCGCTGGAAATGCCAAGCTCCGGACGTCTGCTTCCTGGACCGGGATCCGAGCGTGGGCGTCGGATGCCTCTTTCTCTGACGGTCGGGGAGGAAGGCTTACGCCTTCCCTCCGATCCCACTCATCCCACGAGTGGTAAACGTGGTAGGAAGGGTCGACTGCGACGTAATTCTCGTGGCGCCTTCTGGCCTCATCAGCCGTGGTTTTCGTCCGCTGGGGAACCTGCTTGCAGGGACACTGCGGACGCTCGTGCGGGACTCTCAGTTCCTGTGGGATCTCGGCTGCAGATGTCCAGCACGAATCTGTGCGCTTTCACTTACATCGTGGCTGCAGTCAGGAAGCGTTTCCAGACGCAAGCCCTTTCTCGTGACGCGGCGATCTGGCGGCCAGGGGATGGCGAAGGTCCACACACGTCACTTATTGTGGACGATGGCGGGTCTTCGCTAAGGTGGTGCAGGACAAAAAAAATTGTCCGGCCCTTCCTCTGTTCGTCAGATCACAGACTTCCTGAATTCTTATTCAGTATGGCCTAGACCCGAACACAATCAAGAATTACAGGTCGGCGGTAAAGTTCTATCACCGAGGACCGGCTGCTCAAAAGAAATATGGCACGATGGGTATCACGAGTGGTTATCAACCAGGGCAATGCGGTGAACGCCGGCGGAAAGTGCTACAGCTCATTCCAACAGAGCTGTGGCAGTTCGGCCGACTTTCCCACCGCGGGCCTTGCCTAGAACAATCATAAATTACTGTTGGTGGCGCTCAAAACAATTCCTTCTAACTCTGTAAATGAGGGTATGAGTCCGAGGGGCGGCGGTTTCACACCCAACTGCGCCGTCTCAAACAGCGTGAACATGATAATGTTCAGGGTAAGTCTATTCCAGGGACTTTAACCGGAATTATCTTATATGTGGTGGACGGGGAGCGAAGGTGGGGCCTACTTGTCTAGGCCTTTAGTAGCTCTCGCACTCTGTATCCAAGGGCTGGTGCTTACCCGCGCCGCCCTTTGAGGGTATCCTTCGGGTTCGTTCTATTCTTGGGTTTTCTAGGATGAATCGTGTTAGTCTCTTTTCAGGCCGACAACTACCTTGGCCTATGGTAGTTGCTAGTCTGGAAAAAGGGGTTTTCAATGTCGATGCAATATGTTATTATCGACATGGAAACCCTAATGAGATTTCAAATAGGAGGCGAGTTTGTTTGAAAACAGTATTGTTCTTCTTAAAGGCACTCATCAGTGATTCGCCTAACATCAGAAAATCGAAAAAATCATCAACAATCAGATTTGTGCATGTTTGTAAAAGTACAGGTATCCTAACATACCCTTCAAATGATAGGACCAGAAGCACATATAAGGACAAAATAGGGAGTTTTAGTCATACCGTCGTTCGGACACTTACTACAACACATAAAGAATGGAGATTCGTATCTTTGAACACTTGCCATTTTCCTGTGTCTGTAAATTCGTCGTGCTAAAAAGTAACGTATGAGAATTCTACAGACGTATGCTTCACTTTTAAGCTATTCCCTGCAAAATAATAGATTTGCTCTTTAGGATAAATCACTGATAGTGTCTGAAAATCCTGTCATTTGGAAATCTCCTTTTTCCTATGTCGATCCCTGCCCCACCCAGCTCCACTGGTTGTCGACGAGAGGTGAGCTATGGGGGTGCAGAAAGAGGACGAGCATTGATGGATCGCCAGTGAATCAGCGGGTATGACGTCAACAAGGGATGCTCTGAGAATAGAAATTTGTGTATATTAGTTTTGGGGGTCATCTTGTGCACCAAAGATGATGACAATTTGTTAGTACGAAATTGGGAAAGGAGATTTCCCAAATAACAGGATTAGAAAACACTACTTTTAACATATGATGCCTCTGACAGAATGGGTCGGTCGGTCGGTCGTCGGATTTTTTTTTCTCCGCCATGTTCCATAGTTGTAATACGATATTGACATCACATTCAAAATGAGGTATAATAAATAAACCATAATTTTCAATGTCACGCACTGACATGTTTAAATACAACATTTCAACCCAATGCTGGTGATTGCGTTCTGCACATCGGATATCGACCCCCTCCCCTTTTTACGAGATCTGTACTCTTGCTCTACACAACGTGGAACCAAAGCTCCAAGTCTTATTTACGTTGTAAGACCCATTCATTAACTATCATCTTGGGGCCCACAGTGTGTGCTAGACTTATCATGGTAGGGCCTACTGAGTTAAGATCACCCTTCCCCGCCCAGGCCATATCTGATAAACTTATCAGATTTTTTATTATGATTTCATTCTTAATAAAATTGTACTTATTAGAAACGCACTCGAAAGAAACGAAATCAAAATTCAAATGCATCCAACGGCACAAAAATTCCAGAGAAGCGCCGATAAGTTACCAAATTCTGCACCAAAGCATGCAAATGGGCAGAGAAAACCTCTCAAAACACAAAATTAGAGGTTGTAGACATCAAAATAACTAGAGAAACACCCCCAGTGGTGCTGAACAGCAAGTTTTAAATTCAATTTTGATATCAAAAAGTGCAATCTTACTCGCTAGAATTTAGCAGTCCTACAAAATTATACCGGTGTATGGAGGCCAAATGTCTCCCCTTTTTCTTATCCCTAGATAAGGAAGTCTTATATCAAATAACACTCCGTTAACTGGAGATAACGCTTCATTAATGGGATAACCGAGAAGCTGAACCCAAATAAAGCCGTCCTTATCGGGGTAAACAAGCTGAACTCCAAATAACGGTCCTTATCTAAGGTTAACAAAGCTTCTCTCGAGATAAGAAAGCTAACCCCTAAATAACGGTCCTTATCTTGGGTAACAAAGCTGAACCCAAATAACGGTCCTTATTAGGGTTACAAAGCTGAAACCAAAATAACGGTCCTTATCGGGGGTTAACAAAGCGATCTCTAGATAAGAAAACCTATCTAGGATAGAGCCCCTTAATCTCAAATAACGCTCAGTAATTAGAGTAACAAAGATGAAAACCCAAATAAGGATCCTTATCTAGGGTTAACAAAGCTGACCCAAATAGCGGCGTTATTTTGGGTTAAGCTTGTTATCTCCAGATAGGCCCGTATTTGGGGTTCAGCCTTGCTAACTACGATAAGGGGTTTAACTCAAGATAAGGACCATTATTTAGGGTTCAGATTCGTTATTCTCTAGATAAGCTTTGTTAACTCTATATAAGGACCGTTTTGGGGTTAGCTTCTGAACCCAGATTAAGGGACCGTTATTGGGGTTCAGCTTTGTTAACCCAAGATTAAGGACCGTTATTTAGGGTTCAGCTTGCTAACCCTAGATAAGGAGTGTAACTCCAGGTAAGGTGCGTTATTGGGTTCAGCTTTCTTATCTGGAGATAAGGGTGCCTTATTTCAAGATAAGGAGATTATCCCGAGATTGCTTTGTTAACCCCAGATAAGGGTCGTTATTTGGGGTTCAGCTTGCTAACTAGAGATTAAGCTTTTGTTACTTAATATAATGGCCGTATTGGGGTTCCGCTTTGTTAATCCTAGATAAGGTGCGTTATTTGGGGTTCAGCTTTGTTTATCTCCAGTTAACGAAGTGTTATCTCCAGTTAAGGAGTGTTATTTGGAGAGAAGGCTTCCTTATCTAGGGATAAGGAAAGGTATTCACACTTGTGCTTCCATAAAGCATGTGGAACCTGTATGCCACCATTGGTGTTCACAGACCGTAGTCCAGATAGTGAACTCAAAGGAAACATATTCTTAGCAAATCTGTGAAATTTTTTAAAGGAAGCGATTTAAACTGATTTTGGTAGGAAAGGTGTCAATACATTTACCCAAAAAAAAAAAGTTATCGTAGGGGGTGGGGAAATGGTTTTTCGGAAGTCAAGGTCAAAATTTGCAAAAAAATTTTTTGCAAAAATCCAATTTTTTAATGTTGAAAGTATACCAAGTTAATAGTTTAATCAGAAGGATCCAAAAGGTATAGTTTGTAGTCTCTGCGGCCTAAAGTTTGGAGTTATAGGCTAAAAACAGCAAAAATCAATAAAAAACGGTCATTTTCAGTGTACAGGGTCAAATTTTACAATACTCCGATTTGGAATAAAAAATGTGCCACATTATTGATGAGCTCTAGGATTAAATAAGAATAGTTTTTGACTGTATTAAATGCTTAGTTCCCAAGGTATGGGGCGCCAAAGGTCAACATCCATTGCATTCAATGGGGCTGACCGGTGTCCAACTCTACTTCGGTAAGTAAGCATTTAAGAACTCCAACGATCATTATTTTAATACTATGAGCTCCTTCAATAATTTGGCATCATTTTGTGTCCAAATCGGAAGTAGTTAGATGTAGTAGTAATTTTTAAATGTGAACTGAAAATGATCCTTTTATTGATTTTTTACTGTTTTTAGCCTATCTCCAAAAACTTTCGGCCGCAGATAGTACAAAACTACACCTTGGAATCCTTGCTGGATTAAACTATTAACTTGGTATACTTTAACCTGATTGGACAATTTTCCAAAAATTTGACCCATGTTATTGACCTTTGACTCACGAAAACCAAATTCCCACCCCTACGATTTAGCTCACTTTGTGTGGGTAAATGTTGACACCCCCTGACCTACCAAAATAAAGTTGAAAATTCAGATCTTTAAAATTTGTTCACAATAAAACTAATTTAGGGATACTAAGATCAATCAGACCATCATACAGTGGCTGGTTGTCTTGGGTCATACAGCCTAGCGAGAAAAAATATTGCAAATTGTGTTGAAGGACGACGAACTGGAAATAAACAAAACACTTCTGGAGACATACTTAGGATTATTAGTTTTATTTCGGCAGTTTTTGGTGCATTTGGGATCCATTTTTGGTGGATTTAATTTCAATTTCTTTTGATTTTTTTTGTTTTCCTGCAAGAATTGAAAAAAAAAACCTTTTTCCAAAAAAAAAGTAAACGGTCGGGACGATGGTATGCGGTCGGGCGGGCGAGGACAATCAAACAATTTTTTTTGGCCTAAAATGGGGGTTGGAAACTGGTAATGTGGTGCTGTTATATGAATTGCAGAAAGAAAGGAGTGTATGATTTTCAGTGATAGTGCAATTGTACAAGAGATGTGTAATTATTTTATATCTGGCTATGGGATAAACAAGGTCTGATATAGCAAGGGGTAATTTGGATTGCTTCTCTTTAAAGGTGCCACGAGAGATTTAAAATAAAAGGTGTCCCGAAAAATGTGACAACGTCTCTGTCGGCACACGAGCTTGGTTTTGTAAGCTTTTATCTAAAAATATCCCCATCTGTGAGGATTAACTGATAATGTTTATTTGGTACCAAAAAATTGTGAAATTCTAATTTCGGATCTAAGCAAATACGAAATTCATCATATGTTCTAGTGAAATATAAGCATATACAAATCACCATTTGTTTTCATTTTAAGTTATTTCGTGTGACCCAAATAAAAGTCCGGTAAGGAATCTATTGAGGGTTGATCTATATGAATCACTGACATTATCACAACAATATGGATGACTTGAAATCTCTCATTGCACATTTAAATAATGCTTTCTTGGATAGTGGTTGTGCCCATTGTGACGTGGTACACATCCCCCCAATTGCATCATTCATTCTGGGTATGAAATAAAGTAATACCTGATGACCTTCCACCATTCCTGCCTGGCCCTCGCAGTGCGATTAGCACCCAGGGACGGAAGAGATTTTACGGCAGCTGTCCTCGTCGACTGGACAAGGAGAGTCCAGGTTGAGAAAATAAGATCGAAGTCCGCACAGGTCTAGAATGGTGTGTGCATCGGCTTTTTTGATGTTGTTTTTCAGTACCCCTGCTGGTAGTTATGGTTTTAGATAAGTGCATTGTCGCTCTTGGTACGCTGAAAGATTTTGTCGGCATTGCATTGTGAATTGAAAGTCCCCGGCCCCCCCCATATCAACCGGATTTGGTATGTTGTAATCCCTCCAGTGACAGGAGTAGATTTTTGTTTCCTAGGATTTACGAAAATTTCTTCCAAATTCTCACCTGGATCGGATTTGCTAGACCCCTTACCTATGCGAGACGTTTGATGGGGGATGGGACAAACAGGTGCAAAAAAGAAACCACAACCTGTTTTGAACTTGCCTGCTATAGTATGTCCCCATAGCAAACGTGCTTTGACTTTCTGCGTGCATGACAGAAAGTACTAAATCATAATCTTATTACATAAAGACGGCGTTTCGGCTTATTCACTTAGGTGTGATCTAATACATTGGCAAGCCTTCCAAATATGTAAAAAAAACTGGGCGTTCGAGATAAATTGGGGGGCGCTTCTTTTTGGAAATCTCCTTAGTCTTTTTATAAAAAAAAAAAATCTCAATCAGATTTTGGATGTCTGTAAACAGTAAGGGTACAAAACATACCAGCAATATGATTAAGACCAGAAGCACCTAAGACGCCCAATGCACAAAACGTTATTTTATCATTAAATGTCCGTATACTGCAACACGTAATTCAATGGAGAGTCATTCTTTGAAGACTGCTTAGCGGAGCGGCCGAGCCTTGAAAAGTCTTCTAGTTTCTAGTTACCCCTCACCACCGTACAACAAAACACAAACCACCTTATTTGAAGGATAAATATATTATGATTTAAGAAACTGAGGTTGTGGTTGAAAAATATTTGGTGGCAGGATGATTTCTGTGACGAAAAATAAAATTTGGGCGGAAGTATGCGAAATTATTATTTTTATAATTTTTTAAGGTAAAAATATTACAATGTATTTATGGATCCCTTTTTATCCCCGGCTTGAAAGCCAGAAGGGGGGTTATGCTTTCAGTCACGCGTCGCGGGGTCGGCGGTGGCGTCGGCGGTCTGCGTCGGCGGCGTCACAACAATCTTGTGAACGCGACTACATGAGACCCATAAGGGTTATGGTGTGATGTAACTGGGTGGTGGATCGGAATGCCATGCCCTCATCTGATTAGATTATGGGCGTGTCATATTCTAATTAGGTACCTAATTCGCATAATTAATGAGTTAATTTGGTTTTTAACCAACAATCTTGTGAACGCGGATAACATGAGACCCATAGGGTTATGGTGATGTAAATTGGTGAGTGGACTTGACGGGTGGGATCGGACGGCCATGCCTTCATTTGATTGGATTATGGGCGTGGCATATGCTAATTAGGTACCGAATTTGCATAATAATGAGTTAATTTGGCGGGTATTTTACCCAACCATTTGTGAATGCGAGAACATGAGACCCATAAGGGTTATGGTGATGTGACTTGGTGGGTGGGATCGGACTGCCATGCCCTTAATCGATAGTTATGGTGTGGCATATGCTAATTAGGGTACCTAATTTGCATAAGGAATGAGTAATTGGGTATTTTTACCCAAAAGATTGTGAAACAAAACTAGATGATAGATCCATCAATGTTCCGATTTTGATGAAACTTGATGGAGGGGTGGGGAAATCATGTACTCTCGCGATGATTAGGTTAAGGTGGGTTGTAAGGCGGTTAAGGGGGGGTTGTCCGGGTTTAAGGGGGTTTTGTCCAGCTTGAGGGGGGTGTTGGGGTGTAAGGTGGGATTGTTGGGGTTTAAGGTGGCGGTCTCGGTTAGGGGTTGTGATGACGTAATGGGGGTTGTGGTGGGTTAAGGTGGGTTGCACGAGTTAATGGGGGTTGTCCAGTTTAAGGGGGTTGTCTGGGTTTAAGGGGGGTTGTCCAGCTGTTAAAGGGGTGTTGGGTTTAAGAGGGATTGTGGGTTTAAGGGGGGTTGTCTGGGCTTAAGGGGCTTGTTTGTGGTTAAGGTGGGGTGCACGGTTTAAGGGGGGTTGTCCAGGTTAAGGGGGGGTTGTCGGGTTTTTTGGGGGGTTGCCAGCTTTAGGGGTTGTTGGGTTTAAGGGGGGATTGTTGGGGTTTAAGTGGTTGTCGGGTTTAGGTTTAAAGGGGTTGTCCGGGTTTTAAGGGGGGTTGTCTGGACTTAATGGGGGAATTTTGGGGGGGTTAGGGTGGGTTGTCCGGGTTTAAAGGGGTTGTGTCCGGGTTTAAGGGGGGGTTGTCTGGCTTAGGGGGGCTGTGTGGTTTAAGGTGGGTGCACAAGATTAAGGGGGGTTGTCCAGTTTAAGGGGGGTGTTGGTTTTGGAGGGGAGTTTTTATGGTTTAAGGGTTTTGGTTTAAGGGGTTTGTGGCACATAATACGCGTATACATGCGTAGACGGCACACATGCACGCGCATGCAGTATGCGAGCATGTGCGTATGCATTGCGCGGACGTTGCACATGGGTTGTCCGGGTTTAAGGGGGGGGTTGTTGCGGTTTTAAGGGGGATTGTTGGTTAAGGTGGGTTGTATGGGTTTAAAGGGTGGTTAGTTTTTGGGTTTAAGGGGGTATTTGCAGGGGCTTGGATTAATTGTAAACATTTGTAAACGCTCCCGCAGGGGGATTTTTAGCGGTTCGAGAACCGCGAACAGGTATTTTTGTATTGATATAGGTTTTAACATTGCATAAAGGGCTCAGGTTTAATATCGTTGTGATGACATGTGATAAAAGGTTGCTTTTAAGGAAAAAAGGTGATTTTGGGGGCTAAAAATTCTAGGACCCTTATTATATTGTATAAAACAGAAATCTATAATATAAATGTCAGAGATTGATAGTATCATGATGATTAAATTTGTTTTGGCACGGAAATTAACTAAATCTTGATCTTATTACATAAATTTAAAAAACCAAAAAACATGATTTGTGACCCAAAAAACACCCCTGCCACCAAGTTTTTGAAAAACAACCATTCATTTTCCAAAATTATTTATTATTATCTTTCGAATAGAAGCTGGTTGCGTTTGCTTGTACGAGGGGAGGGTGTGGTTGGCGGACAATTTGCAGTCCAAACTGTTGCACTACTGGTTTCTTCCTTCTGGCGAATTCTTGAGTTGGAAAAAGTAACTTATGATGAAATTATACCGAATCTCCTTCAATTTAAGCTATTTCTGCAAATTTCAATATTTTGACTCTTTCAGGTGATTCACGGATAGGGTCTTAGAGGTATGGGCAGGACGTCTATGATGTGTTTTGTGGTCCCCATCGGGGGCTGTGGGGAAAGGGGGAGGAGGGGAAAGGAAACCAAGTGTAAGTAAATCCATAAGTAAAAAAAAGTCATATAACAGTCTGTTGCCGCAAATAAAAACTGGCACATTTTCATTGGAAGGAAATTAAGTAAAATGTCCAGTTGTGAATTTATTTTCCCCAATATCAGTGTGGACCAATAGAAACACGTGACTTCAACAAAACAAGGGAGCTACAAGATATTCAATTACGGTCGTAGGCCGGTGTTTTGTTAGAAATAATTGTAGTAGGTTGTTTGGCTTGTAGAAAGAAAGGCTTGTTTTGTGTAGAACTTTGTACCCCCCCCCCCCGCCCCACCAAATTGTGTTGTTTCGTAGAAAAACACTTCAGATCCCTTTTCTTGGGAGTGCAGGGACCATTGTTATATTGTCTCTCGCACGGTAAAGAATACAGGTGTACCACCTCTCCTATTTTAGACGACAGTCTTTTTTTAATGACGTAGCGCAACAAAAATACTTATTCTCATTCGCAAATAAATAATCTTGAAGACTTCTATTAGTGAATGTGTTCAATTTTAACTTTTATCCATGTTTTCATATTTTTCGAAAAAGGAAGAGAAAGAAAAGAAGAAAACATCATGCCAGAAATGTTGCTGGGCAAGCTTTGAACTAACAACTTTGTGCGAATTAAATCCGTTAACTTCTTGATTAGCTCATTTGTATTAATTACCGCGCTTCGAAGAAAACTAACTCAACCCGAATCGGGGAGGGTGAATAACACCTGGCTATAACAAAGGCCCCACATACCGGGCCCATTGTATATCTCTTTCATTAATGGTTGGCTGAAGTCACTATACATATCCATTGGGCACTGAATATTATGAAATAGAAGTTATGTGACATTTATTCATTTTAAGGAAAAGTGCAAGTTTCTATTTAAGGCAACAGACGGTTATGTCAGGTTAATAATTGATCAATAATTTACACCTGGTTTTGTCTTATTCCATTTGAAGGGACCTTTGGTACTGCATCTTGTATTTGGTTTGGTATATGCCCCATAGTCTATACGTAAATCACAAAGTGGTCATGATATTGCTGTAGTCTGTTACTCAGTAGTTGAAGAGCCAGCTCCCAAACCGCCTCTAGAAAGGGTGAGGTCTACACAGTGAAACCACATAGGATTGAGGTTGAGTCTTGGTCATTTGAGGTGCTGATTTCTAAACCTACCCCCCGACTACCCTTATCTTCCCAACCGTGCCCCCTTCTTTCTCTGTTATGGTTACTTTTCATAAAAAGGTGGAAGTCTTTCAAATTTGCTAGTAAAGGGAAATACGCGATTTTTGAAGAGTTATAGAATATATGTAACCTTTTAATGGATATGGAGTTCAGTGGGAACATTTGGTATAATGAAAAGCTTCATTCATAGTTGATCATTACATCATTCAGAGGTTAAGGAAATTCCTGAAGGATTGTATTTAGGTATTCCACGGTTTCAAGGGAATTAAATGTGAATAATAACATAATGCATAGTTTACGTTTTTGTCATACATTTGCAATAGATTAGTTGCAAATATGATGTACAATTCGACACAACATAAGACAGCACGTTAGCACAGCACAATATTCTGTTAAAGATGCCATTTGACACTTTATTGGAAGTAATGCACAAAGAAACATTTTGTAATTTGAGTACACATTAATTCCCATCATGACTATAAAGCGTTCTTATATAGTATGCAGGGAGGAAAGGTGTATATATTGGTTGCATGTTGCTGTAAGCTGAGCAAACTTGTTTGATGTTACGTCTAAAATACAGTGGGGAAATATCAACACTTAGATTAAAGGGCAATATAGAGTTTCCAAAATTCTCCTAGTTAATTCTTTATAATACAATCAAATCCTCCAATGTAATTAAAGGCGACCTCAGAGATTTCGAAATCCAGATTTTTTGTGCGTGTATGTAATTAAAAATGTCATCTAGAACTAAAGATAGAAGTCATCTAAAATGCTAATTCCAAAGTTGCGATAATCGATTTTTCGTTTTCATGCAGTAAACATTAATGACAGTATTACGTGACATAGGATACTGTGTATAAACAAAAATTCCGGGATCCAGAATTTCAACAAGTGTGATTTTCCTAAGGAAGACTTGATTTGAGCTTGCTTTTCACACCGTGATTAATATATGGACACAAGCCATAAGTATGATGCAAAAAAACATATTTGTTGGAAGAAAATGGTGAAGAATGAGGGCGCCCTCCTCAGGAATCTCTGAGTTAGCCTTAACCACACCATTCAAGCTGATCCTGTCTTATAGGTTGGTAGTCCCAAGCGCCAGGAATAGAGTGAAAAACCCGGGGATAAGCACCCAAGTGCCAATAAGGGCCAGGGGGAGACCATAGTGGCTTTTAGTATAGTAAACAAAGCATAAAAATCTTATCTTGACAAATGCAGGTGTCACACTTAGCCACGTACAGGGGTCTTATACTGTATCCAGTATTATTTTCTCTCAATTGAGCGTCTACCAAGTCACGACAAGTCACGAATAGACACTTCACGCTTTAGAATGAGCAAAAGTTGAACAAAAACAGCTGATTTTAGATCAACCAATCACGGTCGTGTAAAACGATCCAAAACAGGCGCGTATGTGAGTGCGTACACTGCAGCACACGCGTTAGCAACGGCAAAACCCCACGAAAAGGATGAAAAATCCAAACTGGACAGAGTATAGTACAACTTAAGTTCAATACAACCAGTGCAAAATGGACATTGATGAAAACTAGGGTACGAGATTTGTGTAAATTTTGAAAAAATCGCTGAGGTAGCTTTAGCCCCAAATACATACGGCCAGGCGAGGCTTTTTGTATGAGACGCTGTCCTCTGTGACCCAAAGTTCTTCAGAAAGGTTGGCGTGGCCCTACACCTGATTGTCAAGTGCACTACCTATAAGTTAAGTACGTTCTATGCACAGGTCCTTGCAAAAATGGGGGGAGCTTAGCCGTCAGTGCCTTTCCCCGTTATCTCTCGACGCCTCACAGAAACTTCACTCGAGTAGTCCATGTGGTGACCGAATTCCTGAGACGAAGGCAAAACAATTTTGTTTTTTAAATTAGGCAGTTGGCTGATGTGATGACTTCAAACTCCTTCTGCAGTATATCTTGGAGAAAAGTTGTGCCTTGGTCTGAGCACCAAGCTGTCTTAGATAGTGCATGTAAACAAGTCGGCATTGACGGCCTTCGCAGTATCAACTTTTAAACTGGCACTAGTTTTTGTGTAGGCCTTGGTGAGACCCAGAGCAGAGAGGATGAAAGCGGTAACAGGCTGGCCGGGTTAATCCTGGGCAGTCCGTCGGTGTCGGCCCGAACATAGCTAGTTTCGGGTCTGCTGTCAGCCTTGATTGGCGTGCGTCTCGTATTGCAAATGCAGATGAGACAGCTTCGGCCTCTGCCTCTTCAGAGCATGGTCTCCCGAATCCTATTCGCAGAGCGTCAAAAGTAGGACGCTCCACTCAGTTTGAGCCAAGGAGTCCAAAATCAGTCCACTGGTACACATCACAAGATGCGTCGGTGGATCCATTCCATTTCCGGATCTCAGGCCGCTGATCTTTAGCCATACAGCGGTACCCCCCCTGCCAAAGAATGTTGGTGACGTACATCACAGGGAGGGAGGGGAAAATTAAGGGGAAATATGCGATTTTTCAAAACATTTCTGATTTTTGTGGGCCGCCAGCATAGCTGCCAGGACCAACTTTGACAATCGTTGTGCCATGTTGTATGTATGTGGTATGTGTCACTAAATGTTGAGTTGTGTATGGAGTGGCCCACCGCTTATATTCTTTGAATATAGTGAGGGTGAAAAAACGAGAACCGCCAACATTCTAGTTCTTTTGCGTTTTTGAAGAATGTATTGCCACAAAAACTTGGTGGGTTGTGGTGTGTGGTTGGGACCAGCAGATAAAGTTTGATTGATTAGCTGATGCCGACCAGGAACATTGTCAATCAAGAAGATCATGGATGTGTGCGCTTTTTTATTCGTAATGATTTCCTGCCGTTCGAGTTTGTGTGGGTGTTCCAGTGTGAGGCACTCATCTTGTTAATCTAAGGGTGGTGTGGTTGATTCCACTTCTAACACAAAAATTTTAATTGCCTTATTTTAGACTAAGCGAGTGCAATGAAACTTCAGATTCGCCCCAAACTGCAATTTACACGGTATATAATGGTTACTGGGTCGTTCCCGAAACTACAGTAGTTAAATCTATGTGCATACTAAGTCAGCCTGACTGAGTGGACAATTTCTCCAAGCACTGTGTAACCGGTAGAAAAAGCGTCTATTATGTAGACATAGATGAGTTAGTATAAAGTAGGGTAACGCATGAGTTTGGGGAATGGACCCTGGTCGGCCCATAGCCGCTGTCCCACCAATCAGCTGTTTATTGAGATTTTGAGACATCATCGCGTATGTATATTTGCGGAGGGAGGACTGTATGACAAGTTTCCTCAAATACATCATTTTTTTAACTTTTGGTGGTTTTGTTTCTACATTAAAGGCATTTTTCGATTCTCTGGCAATATCGCTGCTAATCCTTTTTAAAAGTAAAGTTTGGCTAAACTTGTTTTTAAAATCTACACTGAGAATAAAACAAGTGGTTAAGTGTGTGATTACTTGTGATGTCAAGGAAGAATTCCAGAATTCTTTACACTCGAGAATAGAATAGGAATTCTTGACATAATGAATGAGCTAATGAAAGTTAAACATTAGGTTACATTTCGTGATTTCTACCAACTTCTGTTTTTCTAACAAAGGTATGAATGAATATTAATTTAAATAACATAAGAGATCATAAGATAATAAATTATGACATTTCACCTATGGTTCATTAGTACGTATATGGTCATTTTCACCATATCAGCGGTGCTAACTTTTGACCTGTGGTCAAATAAAATACTTTATTTGTTATTTCCACTAAAAATGTACTCACAAATGATCAAATTTTGAATTTATTAACTGTTGGAGCTTAATCTATTTGCAAAATGTGTGTAAGTTTGGAATATGGGCAGAGTGATCAATTTGAGCAAAAATCAAATTTTGTGAAAATCCATTTTTCCAAATTGTATACATAAGTTCAGCAAAAGAGATGACTACATTAATTTCAAAAGGATATGTAGTTCAAATTTACACTGCTTTTTGACTAGTCCTGGTTGAATCATAAAATATTTGGAAGGGAAGAGGAAATTTTGACGGAATAAGTCACATCAACTCACAATTTTTAATTTTAAGTATGTTATCAGAGCCAATCCCCATAATGCTCCCTGTACTAAAATCTATTCAATGATGGTTACTTTGACACAAATGAAGAAAGAAAAATCTGTAACTTTTAACAAAGTTGAATTTTAAACTTGCAGTCGTTTCGGAAAGTTGGGGGGGACCAGTAACATTGTAACATGTTCGAAGTGACAAAGATGTTACCAGGCTTTTGTTGATAATGATGATTGAGAAAATGACTCTAATTTGCAGGCAACAACCCATTATTCATTCATTCTTAATGCTAAGGCGATACAAATAGACTTCGCAAGGCTGTCACAACAAACAATTCTAAAGAGTGAATATAATGTATAATTACGTCGTATTATCTATGTTGCAGGAAACTAAAGCATTTGTTGTAAAAAAATACAATCCATGGAGACTCCTTGTGCCAAAGTTTCAATGTTAATTCCTGAAAAACAAATTACATTTTTAAGGAAAGATTTTCATGTATAAAATCAGTCGTTTCGAGGGGTGAAAAGATGTTGAACAAATTGTTTTCATGACTGTGTTGATTAATAACACAGAAGCTGATTATAATTTGCATTTTTTAAACAGCTTATTCATTCTAGTGTACAAAGAGGAAGAATTCTTTAGGTTGACCAAGAAAAGCATGCAGGACAATTGTATTACACAGAGGTTGAAGGCCAACAGTGTACTTGAACAAGCTGTAATATAAAAATAATAGAAAAATCACGTTGTTGTGCTACACTTCTCGAGCATTGTTTAACTAAAAAAAACATTGGCATAAAAACATCAAACTTTGTGTGGACGCAATTTACATGGCCATGATTTGTGAAAAAAATATTCCTTTTTGAGGCAAACATTTTGGTTAAAGCATATATTAGCACATTTTTGAAGGGTGCCCCCAATTTTTCAAAATTTGGGGATTTTACACGGTTTGCATTGGTAACTGGCTAGTAATACTTACATGTGAATGGTAAGCTCGAAAATGTCGGTGTTCACAAACGAAGGATTTGGTATGTACTAGGAATAATTATTATCGGGGATTCCCCGATAATAATCAACGGCTTGCTGGAAAAACGGCCTTCCAAGGTGAAAATAGCGGGAAAATAGGCATGACGTGTCTACGTCATCATTAGTTGTTTAATAGTTAGCGGAAGTCAAACGTTAGGTGCTCACAGGCGGTTGAGGTGGCACTATTTATCATGGACGGACTAAACGTAGCATTTCCAGCTCTCCCGTTAAGTCCAATCTGGGATCCCAATTCTATTACAAAATAGCTGATTTGTGACTTAAAATACGCTTTTAGGTTTTAGCATTCTCGTTCGCAGGTATGTTTCCTAGACAATTACCACGTAACTGGCAAAAAAATATCAAATTTTGAAAATTGGGGGGCGCTCTTCAAAAATGTTGCAAATATTGATTAACACAAATGAGAAAGGTTTATATTCTCATCCGCAAGAACCAGAGAAATTAGAATTTGTCATATTTTACAGTGTCTTTTCCATTTCAGCTCATTGTCATTACGGTTTTCAATTTGATTTCCCAAAGTTTTTTTTGGGTGAAATCTTATTTTAAATATATTTTTTTTTTTTTTTTTAATTTATTGTTTCTTAAAAGATGTGTTGCTACAGTGTTAACAAAATAAAAACAAAATTGCTTTGTTTGCAGGGTCAATTCTATGCCATAACCCGGGGAGTTCAACATCTTTGATTTTGCTTTTCATTTTGCCCATGCATCGAGCTTTCTGATAGCCAAGGTCCAAGATCACCAAAAAATCATGTTCTATTCTTTTATAGCAGCCTCCTGTCAAAGTTTGTCTAAAGCAAAATACAGTCATTTGGGTACATCAAAAACAATGAATGCCATTCTATGAGGACATCTGCTGAAATTCTAAAATCCAACGCTGATACCTACTTCATTTGTTGATACATGGCCACTCCCAGTGATCAAGGCTTAATGTTACCTGTAACTAAGCTTCAATGGTGATCCCCTTTAATATTGGTGGGTGGGGCAGGGCAAGGACCATTCATTTGTATTTTAGAGTAGAAATAAAAAAGGGTCTTGGGATTGCAGGACTAAACCATGTAGAAACATCAGTTAACACGGGGATTTTCATATAGATCTCTTGCAACACTTCAGTGTTATTCCAAGTTATACCAATACATTCCACTTCGGCAGCTGGTATTAGCTTGGTCCAAGATACAATTCATTGAGGTGCTGTTATAACAGGCTTGTACCACCATGCGCCTTTCATTGCTTGCGCACAGTGCCAAGGGGGGGAATTCTGTTTAGATAGCGGCAATTATCTCGATCTTGGTAGAAAAATGCAATGGTAATTATTGATTAACTTAGTGCATCCCCTGCCGTACCTTCATAGCCACTTACAATGAGCTTGTAGAAAGTTTCCTCCTCGCCAATTTGAAAACTCTATACCTTGCGTATGCCTAGTTACCATCAAAATCTTCCAGTTCTACTCTAAGCTCAGAGTTAGCAGTTGCAGTCATTTGGGTAGTCTTCAAGCCTAGCCAAGTAGTCTCTTAAGATAAGCCAAACCCATGCTTTGTAGTCCTCCCACCTCGGTTAGAAATGACCTACCATTTGAGCGTGTGGGAATACTGTCCAGCCCCCATCTTGTTTGACACTGTCACAGTATACATTTATGGGCTCATTGACCTGCCCTTCAATAGATTTCAAAACCTTGTGGTCTAATTTGTTGTATTTTGTAGTAGTAACACTTGGAGGGTTCCCTTTTGCAAGGTGCAAAGAGTCAGGGCAGTACTAGCAAGCGGGATGCTTCCATGGTAGAAGGTTTTGCATTAGTGGGGAATGCACAGTTACGGTTCTGGTAGTCCTGGATAATGTTGACTGTAAGCTGATTTTGTAGAAACGTGAGAAAGACGACTTGTTGGATCCAGGAGCAATTTTTATTGGTAATTGGTTGTAAAGATGCAGCACACTCAAAAATAGCATGAGAGAGGTAAGTTCACCACATATTTCATAGCCATTGTTAACACGCAAGGGTTTTAAGCTGGGGCTCAACTTGCTTCTTTTATGTTGGACAGGTAATGGATACGTGGCATAATTTCCACCCTTAACTGTATGAGCGGGAGCAAAGTGCTTTTTTAAAAGGGTTAATGGTAGTTTAAGACAAAAAAAAAAAAGTTTGTCTCAGGCGCCTGTGAGCACAAAATTACCTTATTCTGTTGATTTTTTTTAATAAAATTTTATTATTGTTTCATATTGCTACTTTTTTTGTGCATATTTAGATTTTTCGGCGATTCACAACCAAATTTTCCTTCTTTTCTTGAGCAGTTCAAACAAAAACAAAAATTGTTAAAAATTCTTAAAACCTAAAAAAAAAATTGTGGTTAAATGTGATTTTTTACACTTAGGCGAGCAGGAAGCTGAGACAAACTTTTTCCCTTGGCCCATAAGTGTCGTCTTTACTGTAAATACTTGCTGCCTGCTTACAGGAAGTTTCCCATAGAGATGTTTTTGTCAGGTTATGTGTTACAATAACTAAATAAATTTAGTTTGTACTAGTGTTTAAAAGCATGCAATGTTCAAATCAGGAGGTCATTAAGGTGATTATCGGCTAGGTGGCTGGATGAATTTGTGGGAAAATGAAAAAATGTGTGCCAATTTTTATTTAAAAATTTGCCATTTTAATTTCATGGTGTCAATTTCCTGTAGACGTACAGCAAACGTGTACAGTCAGGTTAGTTTGTGTCGCTACCCTAAGGCAGGAAGCCGACATAGGGATCACCTTGTCCACTGTTGTGTTGTTGTCTGTGTTGTTGATGGTATGGTGTTGTGAAAAGGTGTAACATTTGCTGATAATATCCTCTACTTTATGGGTTTAACCAAACTTGTGTCACGGTGCAAATGGCACCCCACCTTGTTGATGGGGTCAAAGGTTACATGCCAAGGTCAAAGATCATGTGAGGTCAAGATGTTAAAATAAGGCTGAAAATTTAAAAATGACCTAATTGAAAAGGTGAAGTTTCAATTGCGAACCAAACTTGGTTTATGAGTTTACAAAACCTTATTTGTTTATGAGTCAAGGTCATGTTAGCCTATCATTCACTAACTGCGGCAGCAGGCAACAACAACGGTCCGAGGCCGAGTATTTTTTAGATAGTTTGGCTATAGTTGGGACATGTACAGGTCCTAACGTATACATGAATGGAAATACCACTGAACATTTAGAAATTTAATTACACGTTTAAACTATTTTTCATATGTATTTAACTTATGAAGTCAAATTTTACCAAAATTATCGCCTCAGTGAAAAAAAAATTAATTGATAAATCTAATACTGCTGCTTTAAAGGTGCAACGAGAGATTTCACATCTGTGTCTTAAAGGTCCATGGCCCGATCGCTAATAGCCTCGTCCCAGAAGCCCAGATTTTACCGGAAAAAGGGGGTCAATCAGATTTTGGTATCGAAGAAAGATACGATTTTCTCATGTACCTGTTGAGTTTAGAGCCAAACGAATGTTTGTTTGGAAGATATGAGCGAAAATGTGCCCCATTTGGTCGACCAATATTAATTTTACAAAGTGACTTATGGGATTAAAAAATCATGTTTTTAGCTCTCGCATCAAAACGGATGAAATATCGGCCGCGAAACTGACAGATGGGGTTTTGGAGTGAAGGCAATCTGTCAGATGAAAACCTTTAGCCATGGAGCTAGCAAAATTGGTAACACATCTCAAGTACAAAAGTGGTTTGAGTGATTAAATATGTTGACAGACTGAAGGAACCCTGAAACGTGATTCTTAAGTGCCGCAAGTGGGCCTTAACGAGAGGGGGCCAAAACAAAGTTTGTACAGGGGTCAATTTGTAAATTGATCCAATCGTGTTGCAAAAGCACACCATGTTATGTGTCTACCATAAGGATTCAGAAAAGGTATGTTTGTTAAATGTAAGCTAAAGTTTCAGAGTTATAGGCTAAAAACAGCAAAATCAATAATAAGGGTCAATTTCAGTTGTACAGGGGTCAAATTTAAAGTTGTCAGATTTGGATACAAAATGGTGCAAATTATTGTGGAGTATAGCATTAAAATAAGGAATAGTTTTGACTGTCTTAAATGCTAGTTTCCGATGTAGGGGGCGCAGAGGTCAACGTCCATTGCATTCAATGGCTGGTATTGGTCCCCCTACTTTCTTAAGCCAGCATTTGAGCCACTCGAAAAATATTCCTTAATGTATCTATGAGCTCCACCATAGTTTGCACCATTTTTACTCCAAATCGGAGCAATTCTTAAAATTTGACCCCTGTACAACTGAAATGACACGTTCATTGATTTTTGTGTTTGTAGCCTAACTCGAACCTTTAGGCTGTTGTGTATAATATTACAAACTCTACTTTTTCTGATCCTTACGGTTAGACACATAACATGTGTTTTCAACATGATGGATCATTTTAAAATATTTGTAAACCTGTACAACTTGTTTTGGCACCTCTCTTAAGGGCACCACGTGCGGCAATAAAGATCACGTTTTTT
>JAMKCH010060350.1:0-22674 GCA_023653785.1 Ophioderma brevispina
CATGATCAACAAACTTTTTCGTATGTCCAAATAAGGTGCATTGGGCATATTAGATTAGAGCCTAATCATTCTAACCATTTTGTGGCGGAACACAAAGAGGTATCTTACCCAAAAATATAATGACCAGAATGAATATACTGAGATTGTTATGAGTTTTGGCCATGTGAAAACATAGGTTTACTGTTTCATAAAGTTGAAAATGTAACATTATTTCCAGTAACCAAGCAAGTTGCAGCCCAATGCATGTATCATTTTATGTAATGATGGAGTGTTGTATATGACTTAGTTCATAGTTTTATATCTTCTTGAAACCATATTTTATCACCAATAAATTTTTTTTATTGGTTTGTTGTTTTGTTATAAAATTATTATGTAAATGATATATTTGAGACCGTAGAAGTGTTCTACAAGAATTGTGGGCAAGTAAAATGTTGATTGCAATCAATATTGCATTGCCATTCTGGTCGTCATTGCCAGTTTCTTGTGGTAGCAGCCTCCTCATTTTGTAAATCGGTTATGCGGGTTACTTATGGTGGGTCATAGCTTAAAAAATTATGACTCATCTTTATGACACTTTTCAGGAATATAGCTAAACAGTTCCCATTCTTACCTTACAACAAGAATAAGTAGTCAGGCTTTTGTTCAAAACTTATGGCGCATGCCACCAAGTGTTGGTTTTTTTTTGGGGACCACACGGTCTATACTATGGCAGAAATGTTTCCTGCCATGAAAACAAAAATTGATTTCAATCTCAAACTTTAGGAATTCAGCATTTTAGATTACTATATTTAATCATTTTAAAAAAAACGCCAAATTAAAAAAAAAAAAATCAGAAAAATTATATTTCAAAATCTCTGAGTCAGCCCTTAAGTTAAAGATTAGTCAAGGGATTTAAATTTCAGTCTTTGAAGAGTATGTGTTCATGGTACCATTGGATCAGGTCAGTTGATCAGTTGCTATTCATACATGTACTTTTTAATGTGATTTTTTTCTGCTCAAAACAAGGCAGCTAATTTTTGACATGACACCTCAAAGTTAGGTAAATTTAGCAAATGCTTCCAAAGTTCTTCACCACAGATGTTCATCATGCCCCCCCCACCCCCCCCCCCAAAGATTACAATGGTATGCCCATGTATTTCTGATAATCTGTAGCATCTTTTGATTATGGGTTTATAGTATATCCCCAGATAAAAGCGTGTTTATAATTTATTCAAAATTTTCAGTTGATTCTGATGAATCCATGCGCCCATCTAAGTGCATTTAGCAGCAGCATTAAACGCCAATATTCCACACCCATCATTTTGGTTATGGCCGTAGTGGTAAATGTTCTTAATTTCTCCTGAATATGGAGAGCTTTTAGGAGAGCAGTGCCTCTTTTTAAAAAGACAATGTCTTGATATAATATCCATATTGCTTGATTTGAGGATAGAATTGGAGTGTGGCAGTGATGATACACTGTAGAATGTTTTGTAAATTCAGTCCGGGTTCATTTTATTGACTATTCTTTCCTTCAGTGTGTGTAAAACTGTGAGATATAGTCAGTTGAATGTTTCATACAAAAATAATCGCAATCTAATACCAAACTAAGAAATGGAAACCTGTAGGGACATAGAGAGTAGATTGACACTGTGCTCAGTCCAAAGAAAACAGAGATTCTATGAACAAAATGTCATTTATTTTGCACATAAAAATCAATATTGAAGTGAAGGCGATTTATGGCACAGTCTGGTCATAGATGACATTTGAGTGGGTTGTTAGCCACTGTACATTATGTACACTGTCTGTGTGGAATTATCAGCACCAGATTTAGATAGATTAATGTTATAACTGTAAGCACTAGAACTTGTGTAGAGTGTTTTAAAGCCAATTCCGGCACAAAAAATTAAGGGTTTATGCTATTTGTAAAAATTTTGGTAAAAAGTCAGTTTCCCAAATGTTGTCCCAAAAAATTGGGGAAAAGGGTCCCTTTTTGCAAAAATGCCCATAAAACATCTCGGTTACAGACCTGCTTCTCGGGTGGCTTCAGTTCTTGTCATTTACTGTTGTATAAAAGTCATTGTCACATCCGGGTCGGTTTCATTGGAAATTGTTGTAGTAAATAGACTGTAAGCAGTGTTCGATTTAGAAGGACCAAAAAAAACCTGCATGCACTTGGGTGCAGGTAACCCCAAATACATGCACACTTTAAGTGTTGCGTGCACTTCAACAAAAAATCACAAAATTACATTTTAAGATCATACATTAACCAGTGATTGTCTACTCGCCAGACCTGCTGAACATAGTCTTTTAGCCTGTTTATCATCACTTTTCTAGATTAAATTGGCTTCACTGGGTTTTTCATTCAAACAACCTTTACTAAGATTAAGCTTACAAAAATTCTTACAACGACCCTGTGTATGCATAATGGAAAAGTTACATGCACCAGAAAAAATATACATGCATATGTGCATGCGTACATTTTGATGCTAAATACAACATGACATGTAAGGCATTATCAGTGATTTTCTTGGCCAGAATACATAAAATTCATTCAGGTTTGGCATTTATTTTTGGACCAAAACGTGTATTTGTGTAACTAAATGGTCGACATGAACATGAATATGTCTTATGAGGCCAAATATGCCAGTAGGAAGAAGATGAGTGTCCATAGGCGTGTTCAGACGAGGGGCTCTAACTTAAAGTTTACGTCGAAGTTTTAATTTTCGAAGTTTAACTTGTAGTTAGTGCCCGTGTGAACGCACTCATGGTTTAGTATCGAAGTTTAAAACCATAAGAGTTCTTATGGTTTCGTCGTGTTTAGCGCGCTACCCCCTGTTGAACGCCAAAGTTTACGAGCTTTTACGGCCGTGTGGACAGGCTTATTAACAAGCTCGAAGTTTAGGGTGACAGCGCCATGACGTAGGGGGTCCGCGATCCCGATCGCCATTATATTTATCATAGAGGACGGACTATATGTGTGTTAGTACACTCAGACTGGCATGGTGGCAGTTAAAAAAAGATAAATTTAAAAACATTGTTAAAATAATCGTGCACTGACCGTACGATCTGACGAAGCATTAAAATTGGCTACATAATTTTAGTGACCTGGCCGTTTCCATGAGTCTATGCAAGCTACAGCGTCTATTTGAGGAAGGTTGGAAAATATTTATTTGATTTCCACATCCAAATTTGATCGGCTCTCGACTACTAAATGGGGCGGCACCTTTTGTGCAGTGAAAGACGATGCACATGGGCCAAAAAGATCGACACAGTTCGATGATCCAATTGGTAAGAATTTACAAGTAAAGGTAATAAGTGATTTTTTTAGCCAATCGGCTAGAATCGGCAGTAGCACGACAGTCGAAGAAGCGCGATGGAAGTGGTTGAATTCGTGAGAACATTGTATTATGAATATTGATAGGGACAGACAGTGTTGGACAAGTCCATGAATCACCAAAATGGCGATTTTATCGAATGTTTTCCGGCGCGATTTACCACCAATTATATATTCAAACGGGATTTTTTTAAAACGTTTGACAGACACAAAAAATGATAATATGTATAGAAAACCAAGGGATTCCTGTAATAACGCTCATGATTGGGGTTTTTTAAGCAGCACCGGTATATAAGATCATAACGGTCTGCTCTAGCTAACTTCGGAAAGCTTCGAAGGCAGTGCCGATGTTGTTTACGTAATTCGCAATGCAACCCTAACATATACGAGCAAAAAGACGCAATACTTTTATCGAAAAATATTACCATTTTAAAAAACGTTCATAACGGTAGAAGTTCCTTTTAAGAGTTCCATTCGCACGATTTCTGTTTCGAGGGGTATTTTGGAGCCCTGCAGGGGGTCACGGTAGTAGCGTGCTATACTTCCGGTTCTTAACCAGTCGGCAATAAACTTGTTGATTAACTTTCAAGTTGTCGATGATAAAACCCGTGTGGACGCCTGTTGAAGTTAACGGATTAAAATTTTATTATCGATGTTAGGTTATCATCGATTGTTACGCTCAGTTGAAATGACTCATGTCTACATGGACTTACTTAGCAAAGTTGAAATATTAGGAAACAATGTACGCAAAACTATAATGCAATCATGAGCAGGTGCAGCTGTAACAAAAATCATACTTGATT
This sequence comes from Ophioderma brevispina, assembly GCA_023653785.1. Classification (NCBI taxonomy): domain Eukaryota; kingdom Metazoa; phylum Echinodermata; class Ophiuroidea; order Amphilepidida; family Ophiodermatidae; genus Ophioderma; species Ophioderma brevispina. Next base: position 4,117 of record JAMKCH010060350.1, read on the forward strand.
CAACTGACTTTATTATAGTATAATTTATCAAATATTGAAAAAGATAGGTATGCAACAAAATGATAAAAAAAATTGATGATAGTGGCTCAAGCTGCACATAAGAATTTTTTAAAATGTACAGCCATTTTATTTTGTTTTGTATTTTGTGACAACAAAAAATGGGATCCACAATTATGGTCATTTATCCAGAGTCAGTAAAAATCCTGTAGATCTTAGGGTTAGTTAGCATAGGTTTAGTGCGAGGGCCAATGGGTTCGTTTAAAGGGAATAAGCAGTGATTGCCTATCGTGAACATAAAAAATCAAAATCAATGCAAGGATCTTTGTTAATGGCATGGAGATGCCAACGTAACTTGCAAGGGCTTATTCTTGGAGACGCAACAGTTACATTTATCCGATTCTGATTGGTTGGGTTGTATATTAAAAATTTCAGCTTGAATTGAAAAAGCCTATCCCTGCAAATGTCCCCAATAAAACTTGTTATCATGCACCATGTCCTTTACAGTTTAGCATCAAACACAAACATCATCTTTGTGCTAATTCTGTAATGGTTGGTACCACAATCGCTGTGTAGTGTTACATCTTTGAGACACCATACTGCAAGCCAATTTATGGGCGATAGTAGGGACAAATTTATACTACTTCATGTATTTAGATTTGGTGTTTTCCATACAATTAGAGTCGTTTATGAAATTGTAATATCTGTAAATTTATTTGATAAGCTAATTATAATAAATTTCGACCTTTTCTCTCGCATATATGATGTGCTGCTTATCCTTTAAGAGCACAATTGGACATTTCTAATTTGGAAAATAAATGACGGATTGTGTTTGTTGGCAAATCGGGATATAAATTCATTATTGACTTTCAATAATGGAAATGTCGTAAATTTTGCAGGGGTGCTTTTGGCAGTGACCGTGTTTTGTTATTACTACTTTGATTCAAATGCACTATTACTGGGTCTCATCAGCTAATAATACCACCTGACAATTGGTAATGAAACAAGATGGTTGTGAAATGGTTATGAACGGTGTGTGTTAACCTGGTCAACCATAATTCTTGAAATAATTTCCAGTCATGCTGTTGCAATTATCTAGTGTGGGGCTATTCAGTTATGGTTTTAATAACATTTGTTCCCTGTAGTGGAAAAGCAATATAAACATGATATGGACGTACTCTCATACATTGTAAGTGATAATATGGGTTTCTTATGGGTGAATGATACAATTACCAAGGACCATATACAGAATTACAACATCTTTTTTCGTGTATAAGTTAATGTACTCGTAAACAGTTTAGCTATTTTCTTGTCAATAGATTTTAACTTTTGATGTAGTATCACAAAACGAAACCAGTAACTTTTTTTTGGGGCTAATTAGAATTAAATTGTAGACAAATTTAACAATTCCCTAACTGAAAATTCACTGCATGAAAAAGTACATGTAGTGGCACTCTAGTGCAATCTAAACTCTATTGGTCCACACTGTCTTTGTGGGTCACATTTCGGACTGCAAAATGCAATTTTTTAATTGTAAAAAAAAACAATCCTGTTTAACGTTTTTGACTTGTTTGAGATAATTTGGAGGATGAGGCTGTCAATCGGGTCACCCAAACTGCAGCGTTTTACCCTGGTGCGGAGGCAGCCCACGAGCTACCAGGTCTTCAAAAAATTATACAAAAATTCAGCTAATCTACAATCAATGTCCCGCCTTGATTGCACCAGAGGTTCCCAGGCCTGGGTAGGCCCTGGAAACTGTTGTAAACATGGATATTGCACACACCTATTATGCTTACTGTGTGAAAACTTGGAGGATGGCAGCCAAGTTCATGATCCACCTTAAGAAACGTTACTTTTTGCTGTAAAATGTGTTGTGTATGAGCTGATTTCAACCTGGTTCCTGTGCTACTGGGATATATAGGGATATCCCATGAATTCTGTAATTCAAATATTTACCAAAACATCTGGGAATTATTAGTATTTCCCAAAACTTTTTGTTTGAGGGGGGGGGAGAAGTCCATATTCAATATTAATCAGCAAGTGTGTACAAAACACGACAGCATTACAAATCAGTGGGGTATCCCCATTGGGGAGAGAGACTAATGACCCAGCCTGTCGCTGGGGAAGGAATGGGATTTCCTGTATTGTAATGGGCCAAGAAAAGACAGGTCCATTCAGAACAGTCAATTGGATTGCAAACAGGGAAAAGGCCCAATCATTCAATGGGATACTCTCTCTGGGGCCTTGTACTAGTGGGGTGAGTGTTTCGGTTACATTTTGCCAGCCAAAACAGGAATCAACAAATAAAGTAGAGCTTAATTTCATTGAGACTTGATAGTTGATCTAATCGGGTGAAGGAAATTCATTAGTAAAAGGTTGTTAATAGCATGGGTCGCTTTTATTGGATGTCAGCATATTCAACGATTGTTTGTCTTTTTAGTTACTGTTTATGTGTTGGTCACTTGTAGAACAGCACATGAGATTGCTAATGTGTGCGGTGGATGTTTAGTCTGAGACTTGTGTGTGGTGAATATGTTAACCCTGCACATAATGCCACTGTTGTCATCATTGTAAATCGTTAGAAATAGTACAGACCTCAGACCTATTTGCAAAGTACAGATGGACCTAAAAATATGACAGAAAAGAATAAAGAACCTACGTGAAAAAATAACTTAGGGAGTTCTTCCGTGGAAACTTAAATAGTTGTTGATGCGGTATTTATTACATTGAACACACATACTTGGTTTCTGAAAAGCACGGTCCAGATTATGCAAAAATGCTATAGAATTTTGTGTTATCTGGTGTAGTGCAAACTCATATTGAAGTTTTTGATTTCAGTCAGGGATTCGGTAAAACCTGATGCCATACTATTAACTTTCAAATTAATTTGTGGGTCTTTCAAACAGTCTGGGAATCTGGATGTTGTAACTCTGCTAAAAAATGAGTACACAAACTTTGACGTACATCACTTGTGTCAAAAGAGGGAATTATAATAAATCTTATTTCATTAATGTGTTTTCACATGTTTTTCTGGCGCATGTTAAATTGTCAATACAACAGACAACTTCCTATTTACTAGCCAGTGGTAATGCCATCTTTGGTGGCAGTTTTCTACACTATAACATTACTATGGCTGCATTATGTGTATTGTGCTAGAATCCTTGGTAATTAGCATTGAATCAATGCAGGGTCACATAGAGCATGTGTTATAGTGTGGTGTAATTAGGTACAAGCGATTCAATCTGATGATGTATCTAGTATGTGGTACGTAAAAGCATGTCTTTAATTTTCTTCAATCGCAGCAAAATGTATGACAATTTTCCCTTAAAAGATGCAAGTAAGCTAAACAAGAGCTTTGAAAGACTCTAAATTTGTGTATTGTTTACTAGGATGATTGGAATGAGTGATCTTTAAGCCTGGAAGAATTGATAAAAAATTACTTTTGAAAACATTTTAGTCAAAATCAAACTTAGCGGTGGCTTCAGAAAGCTTTTTCTTATGCTTATAACATAAAAACCCACCAGATTTTGTCCTGTGCAGCAATTCCAGCCTAAAGGGAAAAAAAGGTTTGCTCCCCTTTCTGGGCTTTCTGATTGGTCTCCCTAAAATGTTGCCAGCCCCCAAAGTATGACTCCTTTTGAAAATTCAAGACAAAAACCAGCAGGAAAGTGGAATGGGAAGAGCAGAGAGAAGAAGAGGGAAGAAACAAAGGAAAAGCTATTTTGTCCTTAAAATGATTTTTTGTAATGTGCCCCAAAATCACTTGTTAGGAAGGAGTTTGAATCCCTGTTTGGTTTGTGAGGGAACGCGTGTAAACACTGTTTATCAAGAAAAAAGAAATATAGTATATTGCCTTCCAAATTCCATGAAGTAGTCTTTTTGTCCCAATTTTAATAAAATATTGTAGTTGTAGCCTATAACTCAACATTCTGGATCTCTTAATTGGTGATGAATGGTGGTCTTGCCTTGTGGCTTGTCTTAAAACTTGATTTGAGGCTGCTGCCACATTGAATATGGTTGGCCTGGCCTATCCTATCCTCTCCTTTCCCTCCCCTCCTACCCTATCTTTCATCCCCCTTCCTATTCCCTTGACATGTCACCCATTCTTTTCCCACTAGGACTGTAGTCTGTCTCATAAAGATTCTCCCATTTCCTCTAAGATATGTATCTGTTAATATTAGCATATTTGATTTTCTGCCATTCTGTGATTCAATATCTAAGTGCTAAAATTGCTTGAAACCAAGTAATTAACGCAGCCCCCTCCTAAGGAATTTTACAATAAAGTGACAGTTTGACATTTACTATCAAGAGTATAAATAGAGATGTTCCAACCTGCCATAGAATCTTTAAGGTCTATGAACTAGAGCACCTGGTTAACCCATTTCAAGTAGATAAAGTGATGTTGAGCAAAATGCAGAAGGCCAAGATGTCGCCTTTGGTCCTCTCTTCAACCTTGTGCATCATATGGCCTCATATGATGCGTATTCATGCACATGTTAAGCCTCAGTGACTCATCCTAACCATGCCTTTTCTACCTACACACATTCATTACATTACAGGCTACTTTCAATTAGAAATTAAATACCTTGAACCAATATTATGTGCAGGAATGCGACCTAATATATGATTTGCCAATAGCGAGATATAAAAATGTCAAAATTCTGTATTAGAGCTGAAGATATTAATTTTGAAGGAAGCAGTCACAAATATCTGCTGAATATTGCTGGGCATAATGTTTTTAGCTGACCAGTAAATTTTAAATTAATTTTTATGAAAGCTATAGGGCCTAATTTTTTGTAATAGATGGAAGACTAAAAGAGAAATATATAGATAGAATTTTAATTTCATTCCTATTTGTCAAATTTATTTTTTTCTTAAATTAACAAATTGCTTGTTTTGTTTTCTTCTATTCCATGTCTTGCATCTTCTGGTTACCATGGATACCATTATCATTTCCAGGTGAGTGTGTTCTATTCAGCTTTTTTTCTGTTAGAGGAATGCTAAAGTAGAATGAATAGCAAAACTTAGTGGTCTCATCAGATTTTTTAGTGAAAAGCAGGGGAGGCCAACGAAATGAAAGTTTGATGTCAGCTTGGTGTATAATATGTATCAAAAACTTTGTCGATCAAGCAAAATTGTCAAAGCATCATGCGTGAATATGTGTGACGCTACTGTGTCCGGCCGTATCGCATAACACAATACCTATCCCATATACAGTAGCGCGAAATTTTCAAAAGCAATGGTCGACAAATGCTTTTAATTCGTTTTATGGTTGTAAATTCATTTTCCCATAAAACCACTCCTTCAATAATTTTTTTATAGGCGTATATTGTGTACGTGTATTCTTGCTACAGTATCTCCTTTAACACTTCTTGTGCTCAAGTGTAATCGAATCTCGATCAATACCTGTGGCAGTATTTATAAATGCTGCCGTTTGGTGTGCATTAGAGGTGTTAAGGTCAAACATGGGTAACGGTCGACATATGTAAAAAAAAAAAAAGATCATACCCGGTCAATCTGTTCATTAATGTTGCAATTTTCACCTAGTTTTTATTAACCTTGTAATTCCAGAAATATCATAAGCACATGTTCGAGAAGGAGTTTTTCTAAACACTGTACTAAAACGAAATAATTTGGTGTCTTATTTTTATTTCGACTGGAGCCTTTTGAAAATTTCCCATTCAACCCTTATTGTATGATGATGACCTTTGGAAGGTTGACAAGAAGAAAAGTAATGCACTTTACTGATCAGCACTTTTAACTGCACAGTCACATTTTTCCCCTAAAATGGGATATGGCTCCCGTGGGTATCTCACTCCTACTAGTACAAAGAGGTTATTTATTTATTCATTTGACAGAAACCGCATCCAATACAAAGATCACAATAAAAACAAAATAAGTGAGACCTCCTAAGAGAACTTCAAGCACAAAAAGCATGTCCATCCAAGGTGCAGCACTCCCTATGTACTTTTAAATATATTGATGTATCAACATTTTCAATGTCCCTCCTACCTTAAAATTGTGCAGAAATTCGCCAAATACTTCAGAAAAATATAGCAAATTGTGGTCAAATGGGTTGACACTTTAAAATACCCTTCCACAATAACTACTTAAAAACCCCCGTGTCATTCCTGGAGTGTCCTATGTGAATTCTTGCATTGGTAGGGTATTCTAAAAGGAACTCCGGTTTTGCACCCTATAGTCGTCAGAAAGAATTACTCTGGATTACATGCCTACCATTCTACATGGAAGTGTTTGTACTAAATAGGGGATTTGACATCGAGGTGAAACCAAATTAAACCTTAGTGAGATTGAAAATGTAGTCAATATTCCGTATATATGGCTTCAGGACGAAGGTATTTAACAACCAATCCATAATGGCTTAGTATGGTGTAACCCTTCACATTACTGTACATCATATTGGGTATGAAAAAAAGGCTTTAAAAATTTAACAATAGCTTGACACTTTTCATTCAAATGTCAAATTTCCTTACCTCTGATGTCTAACAACCAATTTTACATTTGTTAGACAGTGAGGCACAGGCCGGAAACCAAAACAAGGAGGCCAAAGGCACGGTGGATGGGTTACGAGGGGTGAATAGCCAAGTAACGTTGACATATTTAAGCCAATCACGAACCATAGGTAGAAAAGCTTCATGTTTGTAATATCGCGGTCTTTTTGATGGTTTAATCAGGTTATTTCTTGTTATAATCATGTACTGAGCCAATCATGTCCTGTACGAGGTGGTCGACCTCGGGGCCAAAGGCAGAGGTTTTCTTGAGTCATCCCACATGCACAAGTTTTTGTAAATTTCACCTACAAAGTCAGTGATTACATCAAAAAAATCCTAATTCTTAACACCTAAAAACCATGACTTTAATCATAGACGTAGTTTACTACATCTATCTCTTTAATCCTCATTTCATCCTCATTTAGCCCAACCAACGCGTTAGTACTTGGGATTTTTTTTGCAGGGCAACAACAAACCCACAGGGGGGTGATTAGAAATGTCTTGGTGGTTCTTAAACACATTTTGAATACTTTTTTATTCCTAGTACTTCCACTGTGTTTTATTATTCAGTACGTTAGGCACGACATAAATATCCCGAACCCCGAAGATCTCCAAACAGCGAAACCAAATCAGGGTGCCCAAAAGTATTATAATACGCACTTCATTATCATAGTTTTTGGCAACCAACCATATTGGTTACGCAGGCGTGGCGTATTTGGAAAACCTTAATGCATATTTATAACAACGCGGTTTTTAACTTCGTCCCACTTTACGAGTGAAACAACAATAACACCGATGCACATGCTAATCATCGGGCTCAATAGCTCTTTTCCTAAGCACATTAACAGGGGTCCAGGAGACTTATTGTTGCATTAGAAAGGCAGGCATCTTTTTAGATGCATGGTTTCTTCCATCGATTTATTTTCGCATAATATTGCAGAAAAATCGGCTTCGATGCGGACAATTGAACACTGGGAATGCAACAATGATACATAACGCGCGCAACCCAGAAGATTGTAGGTGCTTGTGCAATAACAGCGACGACGCACGGCTGGTTGGAAGAAGGATGGCGCGCGAGTTGTGAGACAATCGGTACCTCTGGCCATATTCAATAACACGCGCGCTATTCCCCTCTTGGTTTATTATTCCAGCTCTGTGGTGTAGGCACTTAGAATGAATCACAGATTGATCAAACACCCTCTATGCCCAAGGTGTTAAGTACTAGACCATAGTTTTGCTGAAAAGAGCACACCCTATGCCTTTAGTGCTCTTTATTGTGTTGTGAATAGGCTCTAAATTGGGGTCACATGCATTTTTCCCAAGGTCAATTTCTAAAATAAGTGCATTTGGGTTTGGTTCAGCAGTACACCCCGATCCTCTGGCTCCAGGTTGTGAGACCTTGATATTGACCCCCATCTGTTATCCTAACCTATACTGTGTAGTTTGGTATGTAGTGTGGCATTAGATGATAGATATGTGTAGGCGGTGTGGTTCATTTGATGGAGGTGTTGAGGTCGAAGTAATTAACATATTGTAATGGTTATATGAACACTTCATCATTTGACTACTCTTGTTATTCGCTAATGAGCTTAGCCAACGGTGGCAATGCTTGATGTCCTTTGGGGTATCGAATGTCTCACAGTTTAGAAAAAAAAAATACAGTTCAGAAGGCTTGGCTTTGGGATCTGATGGAATTTTGATTTTGAGCTTCATGACTTTTGATTGGTTTAAATACAAGTTTACTCAAGGTCTACAGCATACAAACTCTTTTAGTTCAATTGCAAATTAAAAATACCAATCTTTGGACAGTGTACATCAGTTACAGGAAGTTTTTTTGGTAATTCATTACCTGTTCCTGAAAGCTTCTGAATTTGGCATCAAGTTCATATTTGGTAAATGTGTACTGGGAACCTACAGTAATTGTACACAGAGCATAACATGTTACCAAATTTAGTTACGAAATTTACAAAATTGCTCAAGGTTTGGTATTTGTTCTCTCATTGTGGGAAATTTGCATGTTGAATATGATGATCGACATATCCAGCCTGGTAATGCATGTGCATGTTTCAACAGCCTTTTTTTTTTATTATAGGGCCATATCCTGGGATCTTAAAGGTGCAACGAGAGAGTTGATTCTTCCAATTTTTCTGTATATGCAGTGTGTCCTATAGATTAGACACTAATAGATTCACTACCTTTTATTTGGTTACAGAATACTTAATCTGAAACAAAAGGTGATTTGTGTCTGCTTTAATTTCAATAGAAAACATAGGCTAATTTTGTACATTTTGCTCCTATAATACGAAATTAGAAATTGTCACAATTTTTGGAAAAAACCAAGAAGAGTTCTCAGCTTCATTCCCTTACAGATGGTGATATTTTGATATAAAGGCTTTCCACCAGTGCCCATCAGAAGTTTCAGTAATTTTTTCGGACACCTGTTATTTGAAATCTCTCGTTGCACCTTTAAAGGAAACAAATTGTTTTTCAACCAACAAACATGCCGAGGAGTTTGCGAGCGGGCTGGAAGCCAAATGTTTGTATCTCTTTAACTGGTGACCAGTAATGGAAATCAGAGATGTCTTTGAGGAGGCATTATAGACACTCATTTTTATGATGGTGGCCGCAGTCTATGGCAATAGGAACTTATTGTTTTTATAGTAGGGTTCCTGTAACTGTAAAAGAATCCCAGCAATATTTGGTGTCAAGGAGCCTGATGACCAATCCTGTCAACTTTTGTATTCGTAAGGCAGTGATGTCATGGCTTTCACATAGTGTTTTTAAACATGGCGTCTTTGCGGATAAGTCACCGCTATCATCGTGTGCGAAAAGTCCATGTGCACGATACACATGCAATACCTGAAAGTGCGACCACTCTATCTCTGCTAAGTATAAAAATGTTCAATTTATAACATCTGACCTGCATGGCATCTTCAGGGGTGTCTTATGGCCGATTCTTCAATCCTGCACACCTGCGGAATTAATAATTTTTTGGTAATTTTTGAACAAGCGGTAATTTTTAACCCTAATGCCGTTATCTGCGATCTCAATATGCTTCATCAACCAAAAATTGATCATCAAATAACGCTATAAGTTTTTTATCAATTAAGCTTTTGGGAGGATATCTTTGAATGAACCAAAGAGTGCTTTGTGATAGAATGCACTTTTAACATTTTTAGAGAGTTTAGTTAGACTAGTGCGGCTTGACTGACAACCTCCTGAAATAATCTGTACTGCATGTATTTTCTCTGATTGCTTGCATTTATAATACATTGAACAATTTTTCAGAAAGCTAACTATCATGTTTGTAAGATTAAGACTGTAAAACAGTTATTTTGGCGGCAATTTAATTTGGCGAATTTCGCGCAGAGGCTCAAATTCGCTAAATTAAATTGTCGTGAATTTATCTCTGTGTAAACTGCTAGTAGCATAATTCCAAAGCCTGTATACCATTAACACTTGTATTGATACCTACTCACTACTATTCATTATTCCCTAACGCCTGTACACCGTGTGTAAATACATTTGGTTTTCATGAAATAAAGGTGGCCGGACCGTGCTATTCATGTTCAAGTCATCATACATGAATCAATTTGAAACTATTTTAGGAGATCCTTTATTTTCAGCTCGTATATAGGTTGCATTTGCGGTCGATTTCTTACCGTCCGCAGCCGAATCTTATTCGACCTGGAATGATCTAGTTGTGCTTGTTCTGCGTTTTTTTTTTGATCAGCACCGTTGATAAAAATAGTATGCGCAAAGCAAAAACAAATAATTACTTAAGTATACACTATTTTAATGAAGATGCTAAATGTTTAATTCACAATCAGAACTGTAAAAAAATTACTTAACTTTAAAAACACATTGTTCAAGCCTTAAGAGTCTTCTTCTTCATCCAGGCTCTATTTACACCATCCTGCAGTGTATAGTAACTACCACCGTCTGGTCTGATGCACGTTCTTTTATATTTTTGGTGAGTTGTTTGGGTGGTCTTTAATTTTTTTTCTCTAAATAGCGCACAAGTCATGCAAGTTGACTTCTGTTCACCAGATTTTCTTCATTTGTTGTCATCCACCATCGTATTTTTTTTGTAATTTATAGCAATCCACAATCAATCCATGCAGCATTGCAATCGTGAAGGTTTCATTGCAATCGTGAAGGTTTCATTGAATCATGTGCGAGAATTTAATGGCGATTTTGTGATTCATAACTTCAGAATTAGAGTTTTAAATTTTCGTGCTTTTTAGCACACCGCGCTGTTACTGCTTAACAATGGTGCACATTCATTATGCATTGCCATTGCTGTTATGTGCGATCTCCCACGGTAAAGCCCTGAGTGTTTTTTCCCTCGTGTGGTGAGCGGGGGTGTGTCCCTTTTATCCAATCGGCGTGCTAGTTTTGGAGGTGTGTGCTCTGCCATCCAATCACATTGCCAGGTGCGGCTTGGACGATCCGATAATGTAATGCAATGTTTACCGGAATGCATGAACTAAAATAGATCGATGAATAAACCAAACTGTCACTGGTTGTTGCTTGTTGCGTAAATACCGTATAATTATATCAGGGTGTTTTTAAAACAAATGGAGACCAACTACAACCACTAGGAGTAATAATTGTGTCAAAAAGCAGCATAGAATAGCTCAGTATTGGGCTTAATAAGGTACAGTACACTGTGAATGAGGGGTACAAAATTCGGACGCCTTTACATGCAGTAGGCCTACATTATATTCTAAAAATTTTAGATTCGCGAAATTAAGTTGCCACGAAATTAACTTGTTTTACAGTAAACCAAAGTGTCCAATGTACAGTTCCCATCAATTTTATTATTAGATGATAAAATTTGCCAATTGCTAAAATTTTTAGCTGAGATTCTAATAAACAGCCTAGTTGAACTCTGCATGTGCAAGTGTCAGAAAAAAATCATCACTTAAAATGAAAGTGTGAAATCAACGTAAACAGATTTAACAAGTTGTTTGTTTCTCACCCACGATAATGGTTGGTCAAGGTTGTTTAAAGGTGAGCTGGACAACTGAACAAATGCAAGCATGCCTATTTCAATATATATAACCATAGTAACTGTCTATGATTTCACATAATGTTTAATGCAAGATCCATCCATTAAATAGAAATGAGGTCAGATACGCATCTTCGTTGGGTGTAAAATACTAGAGGTTGCACATAGTTACTAAATCAAATTGAGTGTGGAACATGAATAAGAAACTAAGGAAGTAATAAGGCAAAGACCTTTTGACCGTCATGCATGGTTGGGGATATGGGACATAGTTTGGGGATCAGTTTACCATATTGTTGAGATAGTAGTAAATGGCTCTGTCTGGATTTGGTAATAGTGGAAAATATGCATTGCTAACGTCTGACTGGATTCCATATGTTTAATAGAGGCATTTGTTTGCAACTTATCACATCCTCTAACCACATGGGTTTGTGTCATATAACCACATAATAGCAGAACGCACTCAACCCTAGTGTTCAATGTTTTTCTGTAGGCTAAGGTCTTACTAATTAGAGATTTAGGATTTTGATCCTCACTGATGCATTACAAGTGAAATCGCGGCTGTGTGTCCTGTCATGTGCAGTGCTTGTGATAATGGGTATGGGCGAGAAAGGTGTGGTTAAAATGTCCAATTTAAATCAGTAATGTTCACCAACAATTTTGCTTAATTTGAAAAGGAAATATTAAAATACCCAGTGTCGACTTAGTTAGGTTTTTTCAATGCGGGGGTTGTGAGTTTAGGGTTAGTGTTATTACCCAGGAATGGTGCCTATTACATAGTTGCATATGATGACATCAGGTGCATATCTGTATTCTTCAAGGGCCTAGGCTATCATTGAAGGCAATTGAAAAAAAAATTTCATACTTGTTGAAAATGCTGCCTGTGTCGCTCCAAGTCTTTTGATTTTTTTCTTGGGTTAATCTAGATTGGATTTAGGTGTCCCTTTCCCCAATAGGTCTTTTGCACTTTCACATCGAAAGAACTCATTTTCTGTGAAAAAAAATTGTGTATAGAAACTGTAACCAAATCATATCCAAGTCTCCCCCAACGTACTGTAGGTATGGTTAGAGGTATTTACAAGATAAGTTCAAGGATATTCTAAAAATTGATCCAAAAGGATAAACGTCTACATACGACTGATTTTGCTGAAAAGGACCCTTCATGATTTGTGGAAATTTTAACAAACTGATAAGAATTGTACGAATATGTTTGGAAATTAAGCTAATTTCTTTAATTCAATTTGTAAGTTTTGTTTATTTGTTTGATTTGGTCATTTAAATACAAAATTAGCCACGCTGGTAAAAGAAGGATATTTTCAATATCAAAGTTTTGACACAAGGCATCCCCATGGGAATGGCGACTTATTAGTGAGAGTACCCTATCATGACTCACATTATGAAGAAGCAGGCAGTCATCGCATAAGTGCATAGGTGCAAGGTCCCACGTCTGTCAAATATATGGGCATTTGGAACAATTTGTTGGAATTGAAAAAAAAATTAAGGGTGTTGGAGTGTGTTTTAGAGTGACAATTAACTGGGGAGGGTCCCCAACAAGAAACTATTTTTTACATCACCGTTTAACATGTATTACAAAATTTGACCCTACTGTGTTTGTGTCCCTGAGCATTATAAAAAAGTTCAAGCCTTGGAGTTAAGACACACCCCAGTGTAAGGCCTGTTCCGTATATGTTAAAAAATGCACCAACAAGGAGGGTGAAATTGTGTTGTAAATGTCCAGTTCAGGCCATGTCCCATCGTCCAATCGCTCAAAGCAACTTTGATATTGTTTGTCTTTGATTATTCCCACAAAGTAATATCCATTTTGGAGAATGGAGATGTAATGTTGCAGTCTGTTGCTGTAGCTGGATTTAGGCTCCTTTGACTGTTGCTGCATTGACTGAGGATGGCCTACGTTGTCTGGTTGGGCAACTAACATTGGCGTTTTGAATGATGCGAGAGTCAAAACATTAAAACTTGTGCCGCCTTGTCTGGATATGAAAGGGTCCTTAAATTATTTTTCAAAATTTGTCAGTTCATCTCTCCACTTGTCAATGCACTTGGTATTGGTCATCATGTGCACAATTAAAATCCGATGTATAACTTGATTTAAAAACTTAAGCAAGAAGGATTGCATTTATTATGATCTGCTGTTTTGACGTGTTTCTTTGCCATTTTATGCACTCATCCAACACTGCCCTGCAAAGCATGAGAAAAATAGTAAAAAGATTCCTGTGAAATGATAAAAGTTGAGTATTTTAGATGGTTAATTGGTTGAAGAAGTTTATTCCAAGGAAGGTCCAACGCACCAATTTTCAGGAATTGCATAATGCACATGGCTGCACTTGTACCTAAAGTAATCTTGTATAAAAGTCGAAGCAGTTTTCATTCAGATGCTCTGAATTCCAGCAATTTCTTTTGTTTTGACTGTGCTCATGTCAATTATGAAAATTCAATGTTATTTTAGGCTATTTCTACAAGACCTGTGTAACACATAGCGTAGAGTTGTCCATATGCGTGACTACTACACAGATCACAGCTCCACTTGACCCGAAAACACATTGGCAAAATGTCATCTAAATTTACTCATAACCTTCCTAATCCCTACATGCACGGCTTTTCAAATTTTTAGCACAGTGCACATTGAGGTGTAGGGAAAGTACAGGAGTAGAATCAGTAGCCACATATCAACCTGAGGCTTTGTGTATGTCTTTGCAACATGGCTGCCTTTAAGTCATTAACCGGTGGCTCTCCAGACAATGCCTGTGGAACAGGTTTTCCTTTTCAAGAGCATGGTGTCAAAAAAAGGACTTGATTACAGTTTTCACCGTTGATCACTAACTTTTCCAAAAATTTAAAATGTTTTCAGTTTGTTTGATTGTGTTTTTGATTTGGTGCATGCTCAGTATAAGTCAGAAAGCTTATAAAATCTTCAAGGAAACACTGGTTTTTAGACATCGCATTAATTAACATGTCCCCCCTTTTTCCTTTTTTGGAAGGCGACAACTAAAATTGTTCAATTTTTCAAACTGAAATAGCCCATTTAAGTTCTGTATAGTGCGACACCTTGTATGTGTCAAATATTCCCAATACTTTGCATAGCAAACTAAAGATGCAAGTTCAAGTGCACTTAGGCCCTACCGATATACCCATTGAAATTAAACAAGTAATTTTGTTGAGCATTGCTGGTGCCTTGTAATTGTTATCATAGAATATATATCACATTGCTTGATGCCTTACAGTGTAACTTGGAATGAGGCTAAATGATGCAAATGAAGTAAAAAGATGTGCAGTACATAACAAGGCTGGCTTTTGCTACAAGTATTTCATTTTCAGTTTGAAAATAGGATGCACAGGTTTTAAAGTTGTTGTGTTCCGTCCAAAAGAAGGGGGGGGGGGTATTTTTTCTGATGTGTTAATTCCCCACTCTAAAGTCTAGTAGAAAACATCCAGACTCTATCCTACCAGTAGCTAACAATAAGGAGTATTATTTGTTCAGATGTAAATAATGGTAGCATAGTAAGGAAGTAAGAGTATGTTGCAATGGCAATGTCCCCGTGCTTGGAATGTTTCTGTTTGGAAACTAAGTTGACAGTGTGTGTTACATCCCGCCATTTGACATAAAAAGCTTGGCCTCTTTGAGTATAATATAGCAGTGTCATAACCTCGTTTGGATTGATGCCTGTAAGATTAGCATCAGATGTCCAATTATGTGGGTGCAGACTGGTGCACCACAGTAAATCATTTGTGTAATTTGTTGTTTGGTTTAAAAAAAATGCTGAAATGTCCTGGTTGTGAGTACTTCTGAAAAGAAAGAACATAGGTAGTACACTGGCTGCATATCAAAGAAATTGAATTTTCAACTTGTCCTAATAGCTAGAAGGGATTTCAAATTGCATAAATTCACCTACTGGATTTAAAAAAAGTAGCATTCACAGATATACTTTTGTTGTGAATCAGATTGGAATATGTGAGAAAATGGAAGCTGAAATCAAGATTTAGTCAGCACCCCCAGATTAGTTTTCACTCCTTACCAGTTTTTTTGTCCCCGCACTTTTTTGCGAAGGGGGACTATAGAAATCTTACGCGTCCGTGTGTGTGTGTGTCCCACGCGATATCTTTGGACTAAGCAAGTGTGGTGTCCATCTCGCAACCTAATGATCTTGAGTTACGCGTTGTGTGGGATCCGAATTGGGTCATGTGTCATGGGTCAAAGGTCAATGAGGTCAAATCTGGTTAAAAATAGGTTAAATTGCTATAAACCTTGTCAACACGATATCTTTGATCAAGCAAGTATGGGTGTCCCTCTTGGCACCATATTGTCGCTTAAGTAGGCGGCGGATGAGTTGGAGATGGGTCATGTGGCCATGGGTCACAAGGTCAAATGTGGTCAAAATTGCTTTAAATCTTGTCAATTGTGGTAGGAGGTGAACTTGGTGGTTGTGTTCAACATTCGGTGCCAACAATTGTGAAAGTCATTTCAAGGTCTTGGGGGTATTCAAGGTCAATCGCCTTACCTGTGGTAGGATGATAAACTGGTGGTGGTGCGGCCAATATTCAGTGCCAAAAATTTTGAGGTCATTCAAGGTCCTGGGGTCAATCCCAAGTCAAATCACTATGCATGGTTTGTCAAGGGGGGGGGGGGGGGTGGGGGGGGGGGGGGGGGGGGGGGTGGTGGGGGGGGTGGGTGGGGGGGGGGGGGGGGGGGGGGGGGGGGGGGATGGTCATTAAACCTGTGGTTTCGTCAACTTTATCAATTTTTTTTTCAGGTTAAATTTTCTGGGTTCATCTGGGTCATCTAATTCAATTCACGTAAATGGTTGTCACTGGTCCAATGAAACTTGTTGGGTTTATCAACATTGATACCATAAATTTTCAAGGTCACCTGGGGTCCTCCAAGGTATTTAAACTGCTGGGTAGGAGCCTCGCTGGTTTCCATCACAATCCTTCCTGTGATCTTTAATTTTATATAGGTTACTTTTTCCCCCCTTTTCTACCGAGACGAGCGGGGACCTTGTGGTTCGAGAACCGCCTTGTTTTTAAAATAATTTTAATGCTACTCATCTTTAAGAGCTACTGAAAGGGAGGAGTTTATGAAATGTCGATGCAAAATAAAGTTGGGGTGTGTTGATCGCATTCATACCTTATTTTTTTGCTCATGGGCGGATCCCAGGGTTTGCTCCAGACTGTAGGTTATACCTCATTTATAGTTAGTCCCTATATGGTTTCCTTAAGCTTTCATAGGGAATTATCATGATCCTTTTTAAACTTGAAACTCCTTGGAGACAACATATCTTCATCACTGTATGTGCGCACTTCCCCAGTGGATAGTTTCAAGTTACTCTCACTCCTTCTTACTGCGCAGTTAGATGTTATGTCTGAAGGTGCTACAAATTCTCTGTGGCTTGAGCACAAAAGACCTTTACCCTAACTCCCTAGAAAGTTTTAGCAAAGAGCATTCCTCAATATGCCTTAAATTGGGTACTAAGAAGCACACATGTCTTTTGTTGTGACACTGTAGATTACTCTGTAGAACATATGCATGCAATGCTCTATAAACTTGAGGATCTTCATGTCACTTGTATCAAGTGGAGCATGTTGAGTGGGGTCCCGTACAGAGTTCTCGAAGATCTTTTTGTAAGCGCCCATGGTTCCCTGAGCTGAGAGTATATTCTTTGCAATATTTCCAGAGGCTGCCACTATTCTATGGCCTACTTTCAAATCAGATATTAGCCTGGCAGATTTGTCAGCAACTATCTGTAAAGCTGATGATCTCAATTTGTCATTGTTACAAATAAGCTTATTGGTGTAGCCACCATCCCAAGTGTCTCTAGAAGTTTGCAGTTGTTAATAAAGTTTCCTAAAATAGCCAGGCATCTCAGTAAGTCCTCTTTGGAGTGGGCCCTGCAATATTTTTATGACTCATTGGCAGTTAATTAATAGAAGACTGAGGCTTGCTCAATTATGTGATTACTGCAGATTGTACATCTGGGAAGTCCACTGATATTTGACAAATAGACCTCTTAAGTCCAGTTGTCATGTAGGGTGAAAATAAGGTAAAGAGGTTATTGTTAGGGCTAGGGCTAGAAAAGAATCCATTTCAAGAGACAAGTATGCAGGTGTGCGAACTCCTTAATGGTGAATACCAGTTTTTCCATCCATTATGCAGCAGGGAATATAGTGAGACAGTAGTCATAAACTTGATGGATGCAGCTACTAGCCAAGTGGTATGTTTTCATGTCATGTTTTGTATAATGGGCAGGACATGACATTAAACACTCTGATGATAACCAAAGTTCACTTACGACAACGGCAACTATTCACGTTCTTGAACTTCAAAGAGATGAGTAAGTGTGTGCACAGTTGTGGAGCATGCAAGATTACTAGAATAAGCTCAGATTCCATCGGTTAGAAAGGACTTGAGAGGCACAAATTAGAATTCAAAGCATGTCCTTCTGAATTAGAGTTGCTAGCATTTCAAGATTGGAATCTCCAGCTCTCCTTCTGCAAGTATTTATGTAGATCCAAATGTCTATTTTTTGCTAATGATTTATTTTTGGTCCGACTGCGTCCAAGCAACCCTTTTTCACGAAGTTCTTCTTGTTTTGGAAGATCATCAGCAGTGTGTACTAATTATTGTACAGGGTATTGGATTTTTGGCCATTACCATGCGCAGACTAAGGGATGATGTTCATATGCATACATCCACTTTTATGTTGATTGGGCGTGCCATGGGTACATCAGTTTACATTTTGGGTTTCCCTTTTTCAAAGTTATAGTTTTTATTAAAACATGTAAATATTACATTTAATAATACCTTTCTTAAAAGACATGATATCGGATAATAATGGGTGTTTTAACCTTAATGACCCACCGATTTTTCTAAAATTACTAAAAAGCCGAATTTTAAAAAACTCTGTAGCCAGCAATGTAAACATTCTACAGAAACCCTTTCATAGGCCCTACTTGAAACCAACTTAAAAACAATTTTTGGTTCCCAAAATGAGGCAAAAACCTAATTTATTATCATTTTCTAACTAT
>JAMKCH010060352.1:0-17344 GCA_023653785.1 Ophioderma brevispina
AGAAATTTTATTGGAAGCTAGAGTGAAAAGGAAAGTGAGATCGACAGAATCTCTAAATACTAACGAAAAAGAAACTCGACTGATTGGAAATGAAACCCGCGAAGGCGGCATCAAGAAAAAAGAAAGCGAGCTGAAGTTAAGCTCACACAAAATTGAAAAAACTGAAAAATTAGATTTCCAGCAATGTGAACAAAATGAGGATACTTGTACGAGCCTGGAGAATCTGAGGGAGGAAGGCGAGCAACAGACGCTTCCTGGAGGGCAACACGATGTAATCGATAGCGTTGTTAGAACCAGGAAATACAAGTTTGTACTACCTAACAGCGGATATCCAAAGCGAGCCTTCGTTAGGCAAGAGTGATGATCGTTTATAGAGGGGACAGTCACATCCTCTAAAAATTTAAGTAAAAAAATTCCCATAAGATTGTTTTTCTGCTTAAGATAGGATTTAGTTTGCGTGCAAGTTGTTTGTAACCACCATGCATAGTGTGAATTTTGTCATCAAGGATCATTCTTTGAGATCTTCTTTTGCGTCAAGGGATACCTTAGTAACCTATCTGTGTAACTTCATGATGACAAGAGCGAATGAAGTTCATGGTCCGCATTTGAGGTTTCTGGTCGAGGAGACATTTTTTGTAATCCTCGATGTAATTTTCTTATCGATGGCTATCGAATTATTCACACCCTTAGCTCCTTCTCTTCAGGTCCCTCGTGCATCCTGTACGAATAATAGAGCTGTCGCTCTCAGTCAGACAAAATTCCACAATCTGATGCATCGGTTTCATCCTTAAACATTCCAGGTTTTTTTTGGTTTGTTTTTCCATTTGGAATTCCAGATGGATGACTGGCGGGAAGTTGGAGGTGTCGAAGAATTTTTTCACGTTCGGAGGTTAATGTCCCTGTAAAAATCTTCAGTTTCAATCTCGTACAACAGCGATAGTATCTGTCATACAGAGTTTTTCCTTGTTTCAGTACTTGGCTTGATGTAGTTGTAGAGGTAAGTGAAATCAACATCTTCGTTTTGGATATATC
This sequence comes from Ophioderma brevispina, assembly GCA_023653785.1. Lineage (NCBI taxonomy): Eukaryota > Metazoa > Echinodermata > Ophiuroidea > Amphilepidida > Ophiodermatidae > Ophioderma > Ophioderma brevispina. Next base: position 1,033 of record JAMKCH010060352.1, read on the forward strand.
CAAGACGCTCAAGCCAAGTTAGATCGGTTGCCTAAGTCACATTGGTCGTCGTCATGTGAATCGCTACTAGATTTTCATCAAGATTGTGGTTCGATCATAGGTGATCTTTGAGGCAGGTGTACAGCTTAGCCGTCATTCACGACTCAATGCTCACTCTATTTCGAACATTTTTCCATCGTTTTCCACAAACCGGAATTATCAGGAGCTTTGAAAAGTCTTTATCAAAATCGATTGGGGCTTGAGTTTCGAAGCTTGGTGTTCAGGTCTATGTAGGATTTAAATCGGATTCTTTGAACTTTATTGAACGGTGTGAACTTTGGCCAAACGCAAGCCAGATCTAAAGCATTGTTTCAAAGCCTCGTGATGGATCACATTATTTTTCCTTGTTCTGAGATTCGGAAATAAGTTTATACTTTGTCAACCATCAATCTTTCAGGAGCTAGAGGTAGGTCGTTGTGAAGTTCATGGACGTTCTCGGGGTAGTATTCCACATCCACTTCGAGAATGCAAGGATGGTTAGCCAATTTTGAGTTGCTTTTTGTCATCCCATTTGAAATTTCGATTGGAAGAGGTTCACCATGCTCCAGCGTACAGACTGTCCCCAAAAAAACTATACCAATCAAAAGATTAATTTTTGGGCCAAATTATTTATTTTTTTCAGTTTTTTAATTTTTTGATATTTTACTGATTCTTTTTAGGTGTTCCAGCTTTCATGAGATTTTTTCGTTGGTGATGTAATTTGGGGGTCTGGCTCAGGGTAGGGGTAATTATCTGAGACAGTTGAAAAACCTGTTGGCCGTTTCGGCTATCCTGTAATCAACACACGTTCCATTGAAAATCACCTTCAGGACATTTTTTGAAAATTAAAATTAAAAAGTAGGCTTTATAAAGTGCTGCTGTTGTGATATAACATAATTATTTTATAACACAAAAGTCCCAATTGCTAATAAATACATGTACATTGGGAATTCAATTCCAAACAGTACTGTTGTCTCAGTTTGATCCAGGTTCTGCAGAAGGTCGAACCATAAAAACACCCTAGTTAAAAGTCATCTGCGACCCTTAAAAACACACCTCTCCTTATTGCTCTTTGTGAAAACACTGCTTGCTTCATCATATTCCCCCCTGGCATCTATGGGGGAGGCAGTGGGAATAGGGAAGGGTAGTCCCTCCATAGTTAGAGCAGTTGTCACACATTTTTTCCCTCAACAGCTTATAAACTGTTACAGTAGTTCAGCAGTACAAAATTCCCCAAATTTCCATATGAATTTTCCATTTATTATTGTCCCCATGAGATGAGGCCCTCATTTAACCCACAAAATAATAATTTATGGTGCTTTCCCATGGAGTATTATGCTTCACTTTGAAACAATAAATATTGATTAGTCAATGAATGATAACTACATTTCACTCTGATCTGTAAAATATATTTTGTTTGAAAAAGGGTTTACTCCCACAAATATGCTACCGCCTCAACCTTTTGTTTCTGAACCTTCAGTGAAACTCGGCCAAAAAGTGGTATTTTATAATTGTGTTACTGACATTATCTCTGATTAGGGTCCATCACCATTGGATGGAATAAAAGCGCGGATTTAGCTTGGATCTTGTCATAAACAAATAAAGTCAAATATATGCAAAACTGACAGTTTATATTTTTTATAATTTTTAGTTTGATTGATATAGTTTTTTATTGGACGTATGTATAGGATATTTCGCTATATCAAGAAATGAAGAAGTTTGAAGGTTCAGGGGGTCGTAAAGTCTGTCACCCATGTAAGGATTATTGGCTTTGCATATTATTGTGGAATCACTGAAACCACCAATCGAAATGACATTTTCAATCATCTCAAATCATTGTCAATATCGGTGAGGAAGTCAAGCTCGATTCCTGTTTTGTTTTAGATAGCTCATAGGACAGTCCAGGAGTGGAAACTACCAGGGATCGAGCTCAGTAAGTTTTCAAGCAGAACCTTGTTCTAAACTCCTCAAAAACATCGGCTAGAAGCATCAATCAGTAAGAAGATAAAGATTGTGTAGATCATAATTGTCTTGAGGTCCAAAGGTTTTTTCCATACTCTTTGCGCGTGTTGATAATCTTCACAGAATGTTCTCGTCGTTTAGCTTGGAGTTAAAATGCTCTTTCGTAGAAGTTGAGTTTTTGAGCCTTCGAGAGAATGCGTGCTCGTATGAAAAACGATTGTTGGGAATGAATCAATCTTGCCTTGGTCTTGGCGAGATGATTTTTGATGAAAAGATGAGATAGTACCCTGCGAGATTGTGATGAAAAAAGACTCGAAAAAAAAACATTGGATTTACTGTACTTAGATTGCATTTATCGGGTGCAGAACCTCTAAAACTTTCCAGTAAAGTGGCAGTGATCACGAAAACCTTGTTGTATTCGGGAGGAGTGTAAACAATTCTTACACAATGAAAACCCAATTAGCCTTCTATAGGCTTCTTTTTTCATTTTATGATCATATTCGCTACACAAAATATACTGTTCCTCTACGTATTCCAAAACCGGTCGTAGATTTCTCTAATGTTCTTTTCCAGGGTTTCAACAAAAAATTGAGCTACTCTTCGTCTTCAGATGTTTTGGTGTACTTATCGGATATTGAATGTACACAGGAGTCGTCAAAACATTTGATTTGATCGTAGCAAAGAACGGAAGGGTTGTTTTCCCTGTAAGAAACTACTGGATGTGGTTGCAGGATTCAATCGGTTTTGTGAATGAAACATTCCAAAGTCAGCGTAAAAACCAATGAATGGTTTATTGTTGAGATTTAGAATAATTCTCGAAGGATTGAAAGGTGTTTTTATTCGGAGCCTTGATTTTCAAGTTTTTGCTTTGAAAAATAGTTCTATGCTCGCTGTTGAGACGGTAATTCTCGGTGTAGCAGCGCTAAAACAATTTGTGCACCCACAAAATCGCTTGCGTTTTCTAGTTGTGTTTTTCTAATGTACGAGCATGTCGTAATTTGTAATGACGCATAGTGTCTGTGGAGTCTCTCCGTTGAACAAGAAGAAGTTGACTTTATGAGGTCTCTGGGATCACCACATTTTCTCATAGGTTCGATTTTTACGTCGACAAACCAGAGGGAACGTGAATCGCTATATCTGGATTACTTTTTTCAAATCGGACAATGTCCTTGATGCGAGATGGAATTCTATTCCAGTCCATCAAGCTTTCAGCGGCTTTTCGAAAAGCATTTTTCGATTCGCTCTGCGGTTTTGTCAACTGGATTTAGACTGTGTGACAGCCCACTTGAAACATGGTTCGTCATTCATTTTCATGTAATCAAGGCTTTTTGTCTGCTAAACATTTAGGAAGCGGAATGTGAGCTGATCCACCTAGTGGTCTGAATGGACTTCTAGGACTTCTAAGAAGACCACCCGCCCGCTTGCCATTTCAGTGAATTTTGAAACTTCTTCATTAATTTCGGAGATAATTTCCTTCGTACAGCATATGTTTAAATCTTGTGGCTTGAAGGTTGTTTTTTTTTTTGTAGCTCTGACGTATTTTCTGTAAGTTCTGCTCCTCTATCGCGGGTTGGTACGTTCATTTTGAAACACCAAAAAATTGCATGAAGGGTAGTTTGACAATGATCACGAAGAATTCCATTAGGCTCTTCTGGTCTCGTTCATGTAGGGATATATTTCCAGATTTTCCTTAATTTCGAATATGCCTGAGCGAATCCCCTTAGAGCATGGTTTGACCTTCTGACTCTAAGGTTATTGCGAGAGGTCGTTGATTAAATGTGGGTTCGAGTGAAAAAGATTTTCAGAGAGAATATAAATTTCTCCAAAAATCTTTTTAGATCAGCATTTTCAGATTTGTTTGAGAAATCCTCGAAGACCTGCATTTTTTGCTTCTCTTTCAGCTCTTTCACATTGAACTAATCCCTCTCTATCCTTTAGTCAGCTAACTGTTCTCTTCTCTGCCTTCTTTCTTTATTTATCGTTGAAGATGGTCTTATCAGATATTCTAGAAGTTCATCTTCCTTCATGCGCGAATAACATATGTATCAAGTTCTTTGGCATCATCTTCAAATCCGTGACGGAGAGCGTATGATAATCACACTGATTGTTTGCGACCTGGTACAATTATCGCTGTGGCATCGTTTCTTTATTATATGTGGAAAATTGCTTCTTAAGCCAAACAAAATATCAGATCAATGAGGACTTTGGGTTTTTTAAAGTAGATATCTTTGCTAGCTTCTTTTCGAGATTCTTTAGTATTTTTCTATAAAAACTCTTTTGCTGTATTTGTGACATTGATAGTTCGGAACTCCAAGTTGTCTTACAAAAACTCAAACTCCAACCGTTTTTTTGAAGATAATTAGGACAACAAATTTCTGTGGATTTTTATGAGAAAGTCTCAATCACCGGGCGGTCCTTGTAGAAAACAAAAGAGCCAGTCTTCAACCTTGAGACTCTAAAGTGATGATCTTTTTCAATTTGTGAATTCACCCATTTTGTTTGAACTGGTTTTATTTATAGATGCAGGAAGGAAAAAATAATCCGGATGGAGTTTTATCCAGCTGGGATATTTTTATTTATATGTGTGTTGGTATTTTACGTCTTGGGTTTCACCTCTCGATTTACCATCTTGGCGAGGTTTCACTAGATCAAAAGTCGTGGTACATGGATCCATTCTTGCTTCTACGCTTGCCTTTGGGTCGGACCAAGGGTGGTTCTTGAGTTCTTAGTTTCTTGGATGAATAGAAGTAGCCCAAACTTGATGCTGGTGGATTGGCGACCGTCGGAGGTTTCAATCTTTTTTGGGGTCTGTGATTTTTAGGACTGCATTTTTCTTTTTCACCAGATCGCTCCATCTGAGAATTCTTGGGATTCTGGTTGCTGTTCCTCGGCGCAGAGTTGATCGAACTCTTAGGTGTGAAAGTTCAAATTTTTGCGCTGCCATCGTTTTATGCAATTTTTATAAACCAATTTTTTTTGAAAAATGTGGGGGTGAGAGAGGGGTTTAACAGAAAGTTGTTGTCGTATGGAGGTATCTAGGGGTTGTTATAAAGGGATTGCTGTGAATGAGCGTTATCTAGGGGGGTGGTGTAGAGGATTGCTGTGGGTGTTGTGGGGTTTGATGTGTAGGGGGGTTGCTGTGTAATGGTGTAAAAGAAGGAGGGGATTTTTTGCACAGGAGTTCTGTAAAATCGATGTTTTGAGCCAGAACTTCTCTTTTTAACTACTTAGGATATTTCATATATATGTGCCGATAAGATTATGACCAATAAATCCCTAAATATGGCAAAGAAAGAATTAATGAATGAACTCAGTATACCCAATGTGTCAAGTGATATGCAAATCAAAACGCAATGTCACCTGTGGCAGAGCAGAAAACAAGAACTTCCCATTGTTTAGGATTATTGCTAAGAGGTTAGACCTGATGGATAGCTTGTATCTATAGCTGGACGCATAACCCCCGCAGCCGCGCACAAGTGGCTGTAAGACCTGCTACCCACTAAAAACGGGGTCCGTCTGCTCATTCAGGACACGGTAAGGGTATTTAGCCGGCTGACTTATGTTTTCAGTTTGTAGAATTATGGACCCATCTTTTTCACATGCATGACGGGGGACATTGAATATTAATTACTTAAAGGAAACAATATACAGATGTTGATCTTAAAAAGGAATTTTATATGCCGGAATAACAGCCAAATTTTTGGAAAATAAAAAAAAAACTAACAGAGTTGATCTGACGTCACGCATTGATTGGTTTTTATTTTGCTTCGGGGGACCCATTCAGGTATAAAATGACGCGTACGTATAATACATTGAAAAAAAAAAACACACCGATTTCGTCATCTACGTCGGTTTTGATCTGTAGGGAAAAAAGGTAATTTTGTACTGTTTAGACATAATATACGATTTGTCTTTTGGAAAAAAATTAATAGCTTCGGGCAGGGGTCATATGTACAGACTTGATTTAACCTAGTCGGATTTATATATACGGTCGCCGAAGAGCACACTGATATCTGATTACCTGACCGTACCTGTACATGACACGTGACACCAAACTATTCATTCGTTACGTTTATTAACTACAATACGGCAAAGCAGCAAGCAGTCTGTTCTTGGTTGTCACAAGCTGAATCGATCAAGATGTGAGACTATAGTCACGTGTTCTGTACAGGGGAGGGGTAGGACACGGATTGCTCGATTTGGGCATGGGGATTTCCAAACGGTTTTAATTTGTGGATGAAACTGCGAACATGCATTGACTATGGCAGTCTCGGTACCAGTGACATTAAAAAAATCATCTCTTAAAACTGTCAAAAGATCTTAGTAATTTATCATGATAAATTAAGAAAATTAAATTAAGAAAAAAATCAACAAATTAAGAAAAAAATCAATATGAGTTGTTAAATTACTGTGCATAACTCAAAACTCCAAAATTCCCCTGCAAAAGTAACTCTCTATCAAACATAATACCCTTGACATACGCGCCATGGCTAGAGAGCTATGCGCTCTGTAGCCTGCGCACAGATACCTTCTAATATCAAAACAGCAGCCGATTATAATAGTATACACCCCAAAAACCATTGCCTCCTGGATTAACAGTGGTAATGGTAGTAGTGTGAAAAAACCTTTTCGTTTTTGATGTACAAATCAGGATTAATTGGGGTGAGATTTTGTGTAGACATTTCCAATCCTTTTGAGGATAAACAAAGGAGGATTAGGGTATTCATAAATCAATTAAACAAGACAGCAAGGGTAACTTAATTTCTTAATGACTTAGCAGATATTGTACCATTAACAGTAATATCTGCTACGGTATAAATTCTATTGGAATGGAGGGGAAAAGAGGTGTGCTTACAAAAATTTGAATATCTGTTTTTTTCAGTCGATTTCTTTCATTTTTCAACAATGGAGTGTATTAGATTTGCTTTATTAAAACCAAACAATATATATATGCTTCAGATGATTTGTTATCAAGGTCAAGGTCAAAGGTAAAAAAAGTCAAAAATATTTTTTGATTCACGTAGTAGGATTCTAGTTTTGTAAATAATTAAGTAATTAATAATTGATACATCATGCATTCATTCGTTCGTTCGTTCGTTCGTTCCTTCATTCATTTAATTCAGAAACGATTATGGATACACTATAAACCGTATGAAAACACTATAAATTACAATGTACCATACAAACAAAGACATAAACAATTACAAGTACACCTGCACATACAATAAACATTTCACTTTGTACGAAAATAAACCCCGACAAACATCCTCGCTTTCCCGCGCTTCTTTGTGATAAGATTCCTTGCCATTTTATGTAAATTCAGTTAAAAAAATATCAGTTTGCAGGAGTATCAAAAACCCACACACACACACTCACACTAATTATATGACAATATTAATAAATAAAGTCATCAAATTAGTACTTACCACAATTTCCTTATCAACGTATACATATACAATTTAGCAACTATATGGTCGTTTTCAATGATCAGTTTTTAGTTAAAAGTGTACTCACCTCTTTTGTCATAAACTACATTACTGAGTTTCCATGGATTCGTAAAGAAATTAACATGTCATTGCATTCTTCAAGGTTATTCACAATATTTTTAAAACCCCGCGATTTGGTAGCCCATGGGGAGACTTCGCCAATCATATCACGAATGCAAAAGAGTATGGTCCGTATCCCCCACGGGATGCAAAAGATAGTCGATGACATGATTCATTAATAGTGTTAATTACTAATTTCTCAGTAACGAATAATGTTGAGTTCCTGCATTTAGTAAAGGAATGAGCAGCTCATGGTATTCTTCAAGATACTTCACAGTGTTGTTAAACCCGCGATTTGGGTATAGCACATTGGGAGAACTTCCAACACCGCAAACGAATGCAAAAGCACATTTTCGCGACTCTTTTGCACCCCCTCCTGTATAGGGGCGTGGCACAAAGGTAGCGCGTTTATGTGATAAAAAGGTGAGTTCATTACTACTTGTTTTGGCCGTCAACATTGATGATAACTCACATGGAACCAGAAAATTAACTCCCATTTACAGAAAAAGCACAAGAAAAAAGTAAGCAGGACAGAGCAAGACTACCCACCCGCACAACCACCACAACAAAACCAGGAGACAACACAATCGTTCTCTACACACGTACCAACTGCAGTACATAGGGGCCTCAATCACGGACTAAATCAAATCCACAAATCAAACACCACTCACAAATGGGCAATCGTACGATCACCAACTCACCTGACAGAACTACAACCTGGGATTATTTCATTCCCTCAAGACACAAAAAAACTGACTTAAAAACTCCAAGCGCACTATTTATGCATCGACTATCACCATAAAACCTACATCCTAACTTGGTTTTGTGCATCAATGTACTATTACAGCATGTTTTATAAGTATTTCTTCCACCTATGTAAGCTTATATTGGAAGATTATGTATCAGGTTGTATTTTTATCATGTGGAAACGAAGTATTTCTACATTCTACTTGTGATTACAACGTAGGTTATTCTTATAAAGATTTGCATGCATCTAAATATATTGTATCTTGCCATATAAATTGGTTTAGGCTCTCGTACCATTTTATCACAGAGTACCAATCTCCTCACCTTTTCTTTTCTTCAAAAACCTTAAACGTATGGCGAGTTTGGGGAGTGCCCCCCCCCCCCCCCAAATCGTGGTTACCATTGCATTTCAACTTCGGAAACAAACCTCAAACTCGTTCTAACTCGTTCTTCATGATCAAAATCATTCCCATTGTCCTATATGGTGGATAAGCACGTGTTTATTTGTTAATTTCGTCATGCCTAATTCTTGTCTGACATACGCTTGTGTATTTTTACCTAAGGTGTTACACGCATACGTGACTTATACAGACATACTAATATGTGTACGTACAATGTACACAGGCATATTAAGTCAGGACAAGAAATAGGCACGACGACATTAACAACATAAACGGGCATACGTAACGGTTGTGAGAAAATAAAGGATGAGGAGATTGGTACTCTGTGATAAAATGGCTTAGGCGGTCTGAAAAAGGTGGGGCGGTAAACCAGAGTAGAGGAAAAGAGATAGATGCGGAGTGTGAGCGAAAAGAGGAAGGAAGGAGAGAGAGAGAGAGGGAGGAGGAGAGGAATGAGAACAAAGTGAAAGTAGAGTTATGCGGAGAAAAGGCTCATTGAAGGACGGGAAGATGTATGACAAGTCAGGTATGTTGAAGATATCAGTAAAAAGCTGGGGGTTGTTTTAAAGGTTTGGGTTTATGATATCTAGATGTGAGTGATTTCGGAAATATCGTTCCAGGTTTTAGCGACCATGGTTACAGAACAGTGGCGTAGCTGGGGGGGGGCGGGTGGTTTGGGGGGGGTAGGGGGCACATCAAGTAGAGGGCACGGCCACCCCCCCCCGACCGCTATGTTTTGTCGGTACATATTAACGGTCCTTCGGTACATTTGTCTAAAAAGCAAAAGCTTGTTGATTTAAGGGCGTGGTACGTGCAGATAAAAACAAAAAGTAGGTGAGCTCATAACTCAATTCACAAATGGTTGAAGTGGTCAAAAAAAATTACCGTACCATACCCCCCTTGTAAATTTGCGTGGCGATGATGTATCTTCAGGATTTTCCCCGGCTGCTAAAAAACCCCCTTTTTGTGCCAAATTATTTAATGTAATTGTCAATTGACATGTCTCCGCCCTTTTAATCCCAAAACAAACACCACACGGGGTATAGTAAGATACAGGGTGATCAAAGTGATGGAGCCCACTCCCCTTTCGGAAAGAGAAAGCTACCAACATGCATTAACACAACAACTCGGGAATATCACAGACACCTTGATTTTGGTAGCACAATGTTATCTATGGTCCTCTCTTTCCTGATACAAAATGAGATCCAACTGGCCTAGCAGTAAGTCATAATAACCAGTTAAATTTCGATGTCAGCAAATGCCATTTCCCAGGAAACACACAGTGAAGAATGTAAAAATTCAATGTTTTCGCCCAAAGGTTAGGAAAATCAGATTTCATGCGGTTTTTGCTCTACTTGATGGGAAAAGGACTTAGTTTGATATAATGGCCAGGCATTTTAGAGCGAAATAAGGTGTTTGAGTCGCTTAAAATGCGAATATCATTTTCCCACCCTATATCAGTTATTTCGTATGTCTGCATACATACGACGTCACACTGACTCATAATGGGGGATGTTAGTACTATTTTGGACAAATTGCACAAGAGAGAAAAACTCCATAGCTATCCTATGGTACCAAATTGACAGGAATGGGTGTCAGTAATGAAAATATCACGGAGGGGGGGGGGGTTTTACAAAAAATGGCTCTCTCAGGTAGACGAGGGTTAATGTCAGTATTTTAGGTGGCTTGAGGGGAATGAAATTAAGGTGGAGTTGTGAGTTGGTGATCGTACGGATTGCCCATTTGTGAGTGGTGGTGAGTTGATTAGTCGTGATGAGGCCTATGATATGCAGTATGTAGGGTGTGAAGAAGAAGAACGATTGTGTTGTATGTTTTGTGTGGTCTGGGAGGTAGTGTCTTGCTCTGTAGATGTTACCTATTGTCGTGTGAGGGTTTTTTGGTAATGGTGGAGTTAATGTGCTGGCTGGTCCATGTGAGTGATATTAATGGTGACGCCAGAAATTATTGTATTGAATAGGAATGTATCACATAAACGCGCACCTTGTTCAACTGTCCCCATAAAAGGAGGGTGCAAAAGTCCGAAAAAGGGTGCTTTGCATTCGCTGGGCGATGCTGCTGCGATCCCAATGGCGATACCAACATCGCGGGTTGACACACTGCTGAATTATCTTTGAAAATACAATGAGCTGCTCATTCCTTTACGCATGCAATGAAACTCCGTAGTCATTCGTACCAATTTATTCATTGAACCTACTATACTAGGAGAGGAGATAAGGGGTTTAATCAAAATTTTTGTGCAGTGCTTGAAGATTGCAGAAGGTTGAGGGCTTATTTATGTAAAATGTGGCGTTCGTGTAGATTCCAAAAAAAGAAGTCTTATTGACCGTACTCAAGACATTTTGTGATATGGCCATTTTTGACGTAAAAAGCATATAAACAATTCAGTTTTTACTTTGGGGTGTTTTGACTAGCGTTATTTATGTAAAAGGAGTCACTGATATAATTAAAAGCAGTTCTTATTGGGTTTGTGAGCTGCAGGGGATGACACCGGACAGGACTGCACGGACCCGGCACGAGCCTGGGAGTTGCTAGATGTTGGCTAAATGGCGGATCTGACACCACACATGCACCAAATTACATTCGCAGGTAAAAATTCGGAGGTATATGACCGAATATTTAAATCAATAGAATTCCATAAAAGAGGACCCTAAGTTTTAATTGTGTTTCTTATAACAGTCGAAGAAAAAATTATACGGTCTAAACAAGTTGCCAGATCTGGTGCGGTAGGTATTAATTTGATTTTAACTGAAAATAATTATCAAATATTCCGGTAGTAGTCTATTTTTGAATTGGCACATAAACCAACGGGCAATTTGGTGTTTTATGGATATCAAACCAGTGACTGTATTTTTATTTTTTAGAACAGAGTAGATGATTAGCAAGGTGTGCAGTAAGTACAAATGCAACATCTTCTTTGTTTACATTCTCGTATCGTGTCCAAACACTGTGTTCTCAAATATGATCCGCCAAGATTGTAGCAACGTCTGGCTGCTTCACTGATTTCCCACAGGTCCTTGTTTGTGCATATGTTTTGCTTCTCCCAGCAGTGGGCAGACCAAGAGGTGTTCCATTGCTGTTCCACAACCACAGTAGTATCCTTAGCTGCTTCCAGATGCCCCACTTCTGCAAGGAAAACTTATAATCGCCATTCTGGTTCTCAATTATCTATTGAGGATCGCCATTCAGCTCATGAGGAGTCGCTCCAGGTGGGAGATGCCTCAACAGGTCATACCGATAGCTGTTACTGGTGATGGCAATCTTTCTTTCCACAAGGCGACTCTCTTTACCTCTTAAGACTGTTTCAAGATGTTGACTTTGCTTAAGAAACCCTCTAGATTTAAGCGTTGGCAGCAGGTAGCTGTCCAGACATAGGTTGCGTCACTTGGCTCCTTGGCGCTACGCTCTTGCATGCTCGCTACGCTACGACGGATGTCCTGGTGGAGGCAATTCCTGCTAGGATTACAAGTTTTCCGTTGGTTGGACGGGGGCATCCTGTGATAAGCCCGCATGAGGCATTTACACTGGATCAAGCTTCTTGGCATGGGTGATCTTCCCATACAGGCAGCCTACTCTGGGGGGCACATGAGTGTCATACGGGCAAGTGCCGTCGCTCTTAGGGTAAGTGGGCGAGCCCCCATCTGGCCAGTGAGTTTGTTCAAGATGTTATTGCGTGAACATCTTTTTGTTTTATGACGGCGTTTAAGGTACGGTTATTGTTGTCGGCCCAAATGAATCTTACAATACTGAATATGTTGTAGAACGAGACTAGATAAAGGGAACTAAAGTTTTGCAGCGGGAAGTGCATGTTTTTATCGAAAAAGACTAGTATACTTTAGAACAATATTTGTAACATATTTATGTGTTTGCATTCCATGTGAGGGACTTATCTAAGGAAGCGCCCAGAAAATTGGTGTGAGGACCCTGAAATAGGTATATTGTCAATGTTTATCATGTTATTACAGGATAGGACTGGGGGGGGGGGTTGTGGGGGGAGACGTGTGGTTGTGTGTTGTGTTTTGAATACATAAAAGGTAGTTTGTCCAATATATTCACGAAAGTTTGTTAGCCTGTAACCAAGAAGAATTTATCAATTGGTATTGGGAGACTGATACATCCGCGAGTTTTTCATGGGAAGCCAGTAAGTTTGGTGTCATCAGGCATATAATCTGAAGGTAAACATTTTACTTGACAATAAATATCATTAAGTATAAATAATAATAATGGGACTCTATATTGAGTCCTTGTGGGACGCCACAAATTGTTTGCAGATAATCAACCTGTGACCATTGAAGTTAACAAACTGAGATATATTATTAAGGTAGTCTTTGAACCACTCGAAGGCCAGAGTTTGGAGAGAAGAATAGCGTGGTTAAGGGTCGACTGCTTCGAGAGGTCAAAAAAATACCAAGGGGTAAATGTCTTTTGTTATCTAAATTTGTAACAATGTTATTATATGCTTCCATAATAGCCATAAATGAAGAGCGTTTTGAACTAAAACCAACTGAAGTCATGAAGCAACTCAAATTCTTGGAATGAAACCGGAGAGCCTCTTATAAATCAGGCTTTCAACAATTTTAGAAATGTTTTTATTTTTTTTATTTTTTTTATCTTTTTTCAAAAAAAAGAAAATAGGGACGACCCGAGCAATTTTCAAGTTCTGGCTAGGAACGACGCCAGTAGATATGGAGATGTTAAAATGTGTGCAAGCGTTTGCGCAATAGTGTGCGAACACTTAACAACGTCTGTTTTTATGTCATCATGACCACTGCTGGCGTCGTGACTTCAACGACATACATAGCTTGATAATCTCCTTGGCACTTGTAGGTGAAAGAAAAGCGATCCAGGAGGGGAACGAACACGGTTTTAAAAATCACGACAATTTCGATTAGAACTTATATTTTTAGCTAATTTAGGCCCAATTTTAACAAATAGTAATTGAAATTATTAGCTTTCGGATCTGAAATTAAACCATCATCGCTGTTAAAAAGGCTGGGAAATTGGGTTTATTATGACACCGAGATTGAATTCAAAATATTCCACGTTTTTTTGTGTTATTTTTACAATTCGATAATTTCTCAGCATAATAGTCTTTTTAGGAAGCTTATAATGATGGAGTCAGTCGATTCGATAAGCATGGTAGTTTGGTTTTTATTAAACCCAGTAGATTGCTGATGACTTCTTGTAGAGTTTTCTCCTTTGACTTGAGGACTGCTGTGGGAACCAATGCTTGTGAGTATTCGATTACTGCATGAACATCAGAGGCGAGACGAATTTAAAGGGACGTGGAATATTAATATTAATCATGAAATTTATAAATGAACGCATTGTACGCAGATTCGCAGGAATATCAACAAAACTTCTATAAGAAATTAAAAAAAAAAAAAAATTCAGTTAAAAATGTTATCAATTAGGTGGCTGATGTAGGTGGTAAGTCTGGTAGGATCGGTCATTAAGGCTCATGTCATTGTTGCAGAAAATGTTTAGATAATTTCTTTTATTTATAATTTTCATCTGGTGATTCATGCAGCGTAGAAATTACCATCGTTGTCCTCAGTTTAACCAAGAAGGGAAATACTTTACTTTATATTGCTCGAAAAAAACTGCATTTTAAAAGGAAGTGGAACTCGTCTTCCACTTCTCTCTCATCACCGAGAATACAAATTCGTTCATCGTCTCCAGATTTTTCCTTCTTCACGTCTCATCTCTAAGACAATGACTGAAGCATCTGAATCATGCCAACGCTCTAATCTATCGTTATCTTTAAGGATATCAAAATAACATTCAGGTATACGTATGCACTTATATTCACGATATATCGCAGAACGATTATTTGAAGCTAAATCTGCTACCCAGTCCTGATGGGAAATGTCCGAAACCCTCAGTTTTGGAATCAAAAAGAGATTCCAGTTTGTGGTCCTAAATGAGGACATTAGCGGCAGACTGATGGTGGTAGAATACCTGAATTTTGTTACTGTGGAATATAAGTGTCGTCGAGGGACTTATTCAACCTTGTCGTCTTAAACTGCTGGACAAAAGTTATCTTCAGGACTGAGAAGATTCCAAAGGAATATTAACTGAGGATATATAAGTGTGACTTTGCATACTGTCATTTTGGAGTCTTCGCTGTGAGGACATATCATCGTTGAACTGCAACGCTTCTGTTAAATTGGGACACTAGTGAACTCTAAGTATAATATCTTTAATTATTGTGTGTAATTTTATTATATGTAGTATTGTTTTGGACATACCAAATTCTTGAACCAAACTGATTAAATTCATTAAATCTGTTTTAATTTTATAAAATTCAGATCATTTGTGCACAAGGCTCATTTATTTGTATTTAAAACGTATTTCTGACCTTTGGCATCCATGAGACGTCATAACACCACAGATAAAGTCGGGCTAAAAGAAAAGAATGACCATAAATGGTATATGACGAAGTTAGAGAGGGACGGAGGCACCGCAGAAGCTTAAATAAAAAAGGGATGAAAACTCGTAATGCATAGACTGATGGTTATGACAAATATGTGGAATAAAACTCTTAAGGTGAAGAAAAAGATTCTCGATAAGAAGACAGAGTATTTTTTAAGGAAACACTGCATAATGCTAATTTCAAAACAAAGTACATAAGTGGAGGACCAAAATAAAAAAAAAAGCGAGTGAATATCCCTTCTATCTAGGTAAGGAAACCCTTTTTCGAAATAAGCTCTGTTAAAGTCAGATAAGGATCGTTTTGTCCAGCTTTGTTATCACCAGTTATCAGAGACATAGAATCCCCTTATCCTGAGATAAAAATGCAAGCGATACCCTTGAACTTTTATAATCTGCCTATTTCCAGATATCGTTCTGTCAGAAAATAACACTTTCTGTCATTTACATGCAGTATTACTACCGGCCATCATGATGAAAATGTCGTGGAGAATGGTTACTATTTCGGCACTCCTGATAGAAATTTTGATGCAAATTTATCTTATAAATCGGATACAAGAGTTCGAAATTAATCAGGTTCAGCAGATGGCGTCTTGTAAGTTCAATCGGAAGCCCGTAGTACTTTTTAACAGTAGCGAGAAGGTATGTGCAATAAAACTAATAAAGCAGGTGCAAGGACTTGGGTCAAACATAATCGTTCATGTCCTACTACATCTAAGCTTTGACACCTTTGGTCAGGGGCGGATCCAGACCTGACTGGAGGGGGTGGCAAGATAAATTTGAAATTTTGCTTGGATGTAATTGCTGCGTAGCAGCCACGGCGCCGCGTAGTGGCGCGGGGGGTGGGTGCGGGAGGGCGATATCCTCCTTTCCGCGAGAAGCGCGGAAGCTCTTAATTTTTATCATGGCAATCAAACTTTTCCCACTGTATTTGAGGGTAAATGTTCATATCACTTATATCTAAGTGCGCTGGAAAGAGTTCATTGTTTCAGGACAATTGATCAGGACTTCGAGTAGGCCTATATAAGTTTATATCAAAATTAACAGTGGAGCAAACAGTTCAACGCCGAGGCACGGTGAAGTTTGAACGACAGTGGCGTAGCTAGTGGATGTGGCGCCCGGGGCAAGATGTTAACGTGGCGCCCCAGCCCGTAGCGTGAGCAAAAACGGAGGGTGGGATCCAGGGGC